>JAQGBW010001169.1:0-28744 GCA_034698625.1 Julus scanicus
TTTTGGCGCATGCGTGCTGAAATTTTTTGTGCGTTTTCGTCTGCAACGCACGAAACTGCGGCCAGTGTGTATAGGGCATTAGTTGTGCAGAATCACAACTGACGTTCACCAGATAATTGGGCGGTCAGTCAAACAGTATGGTCATTCAATGATTAATTTACAAATGATCAAAAATTTGTAATGCAAAAATAGCTTTTGGTTAAATGCTTTCCGAAATTTTAAAATTTCAATTTCTTTTTAAATAGATTGCAAAAAAAAAAATTTTAAAGACAATTGACTGAAATAGTCAATAGTAACATTTTTATTTACCATAATCCCTAATACATTATTTATACATGTAAATTGCCATTTTTGTGACATAAATTGGAATCGATTTTCTAATCACCTTGTACATGTACAATTAAGTGTCACATATTTACGTAAATTATACTCTCACATTATAAGCTCGATACCTGAATAAAATAATAAACAGATATGACCTTCATTGACGGTAGAATTACTATTTATTAACGTAATGCGACAAATATTAATAAACGCCCCCATCATAATCACACAGGTGTATAGTTAGTTTTCGCGTGTAGGCTACGCAAAGAACGTCATAACTATTAGTTGTTGCTTTTTCGTTTTGCCAAATCATTTAGGATATATCTCAAGGTCCGGAATGATATTTTAAGCTCAGGATTTTCATTGAAAAATTAAATGAAAGGGGTGGACATATTGTCAGTACCTTCACGATAGATGGAGGTTTACAATAAGGGTTTGCATGTTGATACTGTGTGACGCAAGAGGGGAAACCACGTGCCGTATTAAATGGCATGTGCATACGGCAATGAAAACTCGCGGCACGTGACATTGGATGGCAAGCTGTATTCAAACGCCCCAACCAGATGTTATAAAAAATATCTTACAAATACCTCGTTTAACCGATAAAATTCTCATACAATATTTAAAATTTCTAGCCAAACAGATAAAAGAAGGACATGCAGTGTTTACCTCTGTATTCCCAGTTAAAGTGTTTGACGGGCCTCTCGGTGTCCAGTAATAACGGTTCGTCGTCATTAGTCTTATCTTCGATGTCGTCTTCTTCATCTTGTCCCAAATATGAATCGATCGTTGCCATAATTTCTTTGAAAATCCCCTAAAATGGTAGGATTTTTACCGTTTTCCTACGACTAGCACAAAAAATGGACCAGAATTTACCGACCTTCTGCACAGAGCCACTGCAGAATTGAGGTTACGGGAAACAGAGCCCCCTGGCCACGCTTTATGGAAATATAGCAATAGTACTATTGCCTTCCAGGCAAACGATATAGTGGTTCATAACAACACCCTATGCGGGATGGCCTTCTGCCATCTTAACGAACCACATAACAAGACCGTTCTTTGGCGTTTTACGCTCCTATGCGTGTTAGGCTAGTAGCTTCAGACGGAAATGCTTATTGCGGCGGATATGAATGTGCGCAAGCGCACGGGACAAATACCTGAAAATCAGTCTCGTCATATCCCGCGAAATCAGCACTTCCGGCTGGAGCTATTAGCCTCTCTCGTAAAGTTGGTTGTTGAGCGCAAAATATTTAAAATAAAATCATGTATTACTGTCATGTATCAAAATATTCAATAGTGAAAAAATGGTTGTGTATGAGTGTTTATAGCTCGCAAAGATGGCGGAATAGCCTTCATATTGTCATGCTTTGCACTTATAGTTTGTAAATACCGTCAATGTTTTAAGTATGCAGCGAAAATTAGGACACATGTATCCAATGCTTATTAAGAAGTTTTAAAATCAAGAACCTCTGCCTGTTAGGAAGTCCATAAAACTGACCTCAAAACGTTTAAAGATAGTATGTCGTAAATATGTATTTTTTTATTTTATTTCAGGGAGTAGGACAAATTCTACATGTTATGTCACTCAATTTCATTACGGAAACCATGCATATTGCAATATGGTCGTTTGTTAATTCAGTATTCTTCAATGAAATGTTTTTCAATATTTCAAAATAAAATTTAGGGCCATGAGTGCCCTGTGTTTGTTTCAAAATTTCTTTCAACATAGTAATAAACATGCAAATTAGCGACCATATTTTTAAAAATAAGCGAGAAATTGTGTCAAATGCAAATTATACGCGTGTCCTCTGTTACCTTGAAATTTTTCGTTTCTATTTCAAAATAATTGAATGTAAACTGACCGAGTGCGGTGCTACGTGCCAACTAGTCAATAGGTATGCCGGTCAATAGTGAAATTCGGAATCACCTTGATTTCGATTTAAGGCCATCAAGTTTAAGTTTTTTAACCAATTCTCCATTTTACCCATTTCATCTAAAAAAACTAAGTGAATTTCCCTCAATTGTAGCAATTGGCGTCAACTTTATTTGGTGTGAAAGCACTTTGGGAAATGATATCATTACTTTAGGATAGTAGTTTCCAAGACAATTCACCCAAACTGTAGAACATTTTAACATAATAAGGAACGCTATTGCTTTTGTCTGTAAAATTCATCATGAAATGTGCGATTAAGAACAGTGTAACAGGAAAACACATTTTAATACTGATTATCATGTTAGAACCATCTTAAATAATGTCATAAAGTGGTGTAATATAATTTAAAAAAATTATTTGCTAAGTTTACACTGTAGTACATGATCACGTGTATTTTACTTCATTCCCATTACATACGTTTGAACAGATTTTTTTGGTACAGAAACGCTGAGATGACCAATTTCATCAATAAATATATCAGCAGGGACGTCATCTTTCGAACTAAAGCAAATAATTTGGTCGTATTTTAGTTTATTGCACAATACATACTAATTACTTTGCCCTACTAATTAGTTTTTAGACAGATTTCTTAAACAAAACTTTCTTGATCTATATGTATGTATATGTGAGAATATTCTGTATCTATATATATGTATAATACATTTACGTGTGAAACGACAGTATATATACGTGTAAATAAAATTGTAATTATCAATTGAAGATCACATACATATATGTACATAGGTCACACTGCATATATGATATTTTTTTGTAAACAAGAAGTCAACAAACTAAATCTAAATCAGTCGTACTTTGAACATTGGTTTGTTCTGTTAAATGCTAAAAATCTAGATTTCCTGCAAAATTTACAAATGCAGTTAAATTTTATATTTGAAATATAACAAAAACTAAACGAAAATCAAAACCATAAAAGTGAAATCATATAATAAACATATGTAATATTTCACAAATGATAACATTGAAATTCTCACAGTAAATACAGTATTTATATGTCATGCATTTATACATGTATTTACAGATTTATTTATCCTGTTCATTTATGCTATAAGACGGCCATTTAGATATTCATAGGCTTAATTTTGAGCTTAACTACAAATAAGAAGATGAATCGAAAGCACTTGACACTTACCTATTAACAACTACGATGACTACTGTTAAACTTGGTGTAATAAAAGCGATGGCGGATAGTCCTTTTAATGACCATTTCCAACTAGGATGAATGCCAATGCGTCTTGATCCTCGTGGTACAAATTTACTATCATAAAGCAAATTAAAATATAAAACAGTATATTTTGTTATTGTTTCAATATTTTGTTAAAGCTGAATAAATGTTCATTTTATTGGATTTTACCTGAAATGTCCTATTATGTAATAGATTGGCTGCTTATAAAATTCGTCGCTTGTTTTGTTGACAATAATTGTACCTTCCAAATTAAACTTGGCCCAGTTCGGACCTCCCGTTAAGTCGAGGGCCAGATTCCAATCAATCCAACCAGCAACCCAATGATTCAAATTCTAATTAAAAATAGCACATCATTCTGTGAGCTCATTGAAACCAATATCAAAATATTTGAAAATATTCAAATTACAACTTCCACGTGTTACGAATTTCTGCTCTTGAAAACCAGCTGGTTTTAATTGTTCTACTGTATAATTATTGCAATAGCTCAAATATAGTAGTTCAACATACTAACTTCAATCATATGTTGCGCATATGTTTCTGCTCTTTCCCAATTTCCTAATTGAACAGGTTCACCAACAGGAATCAGATGCAAAAAAGACACTTCTGTCATCAGGAGCATTTTATTTGGGTATAAATGATGAACAACATCCAGAACTTTAGATGGTGCTAGTTTATCAAAATACCAATGAAGAGCAGCACCACTCACGTACTTTTTCGATTTGGGATCAAGCATAATCTGTTGATGAAAAATTGCTTTGAGATAAACTTTAATGCTACACAAAATTTGATAAACGTTTTGAAGGCTTGCGCATTTCACCGCACAAGTCATTAAAAATACATTTGTCTTTACAGGAATAAAGTAATGATAATGTTTAAAATCAGAAAAAAGAGCAATGGGATACATACCACGCTCATATAAGGCAGTAAAAATGGTCTGTTGTCGTCCAAAACAAATATTTTGATGTTTTCATAACCGCTGCTCTCCAGAGCAGGGCCTAAATTATGGTTTACAAAAATCCTTTGCATATTTGGTGAAAATCCCATTGAGTTGAAAGTGAAAAACGGCAGAAATCCATCAAATGGTTCGTTTTGTGCTGTTATTGCCCAAATGCTCACGTTATTCGCATCATATTCCTGCAAAAATCTTACTTATTCGAACATTTATTATTGCCAATCTGAATAATACACTAATGTCGCTTTTTCCAAGAACAGGGATTGAACTACTTGCCTGACAAAATATTCAGCCCAAGTTTGGTAATATTTTCCAGCAGGTAAACCTTTTAAAAATCCTCCTTTATTGATGCGGCCATTTGTCTTCATCCATGCTGGAGCACTCCATGGACTAGCTACTAAAAGTAACTTAGTTGAGATCATTTTCTGCGCTTCTTTAATTAATGGTATCTAAAAAAATTATGTACAATTAAAATCTGCCGTGCAAGCATATAGTCATTAACTTCTCATTAAAACTCTTTTATGCATAATTTTCTTGATTTTCTAAGTAAAAACGATTCGATAAGCGTAAAATTACACCTTGTATTTGTAATCTTCCTCTTGAAGACTAAACTGTGATAAATTGAAATCGTTTGGATGATTATCATCATATGAATAAGGTCTGGTTGAAAAATCTGCACCTCCAATTGGCACACGCCCAAGATTATATGACAATCCTTAAAACATTCAATAATAAAAGTTAGGCACCGTGCATGTATTTAATGACATTCAAGGAGGATCTGAAAAATCTGACAAATAATGTTATAGTTTATTTTATAATTTGGATTTGTTTAAATAAAATGCATTGTTACGTGGCTGCATTGATGGCTAATATTATTACAATTAAACCACGTAAATTTCATCTTAGATCAGTTAAACAGTGAGCTATATTTAACAATACAAATAAGAGCTTTGCTAATTAAACTAAGGATTATATTTACCAGAATCTGAAAAATAAGAATTCATTAAATGTTGTCTCGTCTTGCTAGACAAACTATTAATATTTATTCCAGCTGCATCTGTAAAAGATCCTCCAAATCCAACTATGGTTTGATATTCTTTGAAATCGATACACAAAGATGTGCCAGCAAAAAAACCAGAGCAATGGAACGATTTTTGAGATTGATCATTTTCTAGAATAAAATTGCTGCCTTGTTTATAGATTCATATTAGAAAAATTAATTAAATTAAAAATACTTACGCAACTGTCCTTCAGATTTTGATAATCTGTGACTATGTTTAGAAGTTGTATAAACGACATAACTACCAGATTTAATAGCAGTTAAGGAATCTACATGGTCACAATACGTGGCATTACAAACACAAACAAAACTACCATAGTTGTAATAACGTTGAATGCATTCTTCAGCACCTAATTAAAAATCATGAACTGATTCATTAATACAATTTTTTTGCAGCTTGTATAGAAAGATTTGTAATTGACAAGAAAAAAATAATACTTACAGGCGAACAAAACAACGAACAGGCTCACTAGGAGAGTCGCCAATTTCATTATTTCAATGTTACAGCACTATGGCATAGCAATGTTATTTTACCAAAACATACAGGTATATATATACACTGCATCTACCTCCGTACATGACAAACACAGATGTACTATCTGGGGCAACACTTGTTATACAGTATGCAATATGAATACGATAAATAAGGGAGGACGACCCTTTTATTGCGACGTATCAACTCTTTTTTACTATAATTGTATTTACCAACACGGTAACTCAATGCGAATATACACATAATTTTATGGAATATATTCAAAATGCGAAATCCCAGCATGACAAAAAAGTCGTTTGGCTAAAGTGGCATTAAAAACCTCATTATATATTCTATTTCCTTTCAGTAAATCGGGAAGAGATTATGAAAGTAGTTAAAATATATTATTGTGGCGAAGTTATTTAGTTAAAAAACTTCTTACAAACGTAGTTATGGAGTCGAATCTTCATGGGAAAATATCATAACATGCATCCGAGTCGTCACAATGCAATTATAAATCAATCTTCAGTAAATAAAATACTTAAAGCAACTTTACGGAATGAAAATTTACTTCCAATTTCAAAGAAGAAAAAAAAATACAGTATAAAACTAGCTCCGAATTTCAGATCTACAAAAGAAATAACCATTGAATGACAATTTGGTTGCACAAGGTAAAGCAGGACAATACGAACAAAATCTCCAAAGTTTCACGTTATCCAAATGCGTTAATCCAGTAACTATATTAAGCACCAATATTTTTCAATATTCAAAATACCAACATTTATAGGATAGAGTAGACTTAAGTAGGACTGTCATGCCATCAAGGAAACAAGTTGTATGTATTGCACCATGTAGTGCAAAACTTTGCAGTAAATATAGCATAGCACTATTTATTTTAATTTCAATGTATTATGTAAAATACTTGCAATGCACCAAATAATTTCAGTAATTATTGGAGATGTGGGTACGCAAGCCGTCACGTCTAATAAAGTATCTTGCAGTTTGTAACTTTATATAAGATATTAAACACGAGTTTTATATTTACTGAAAAAAATGATTTTACAAAAAAACCTAAAAAAAACCAAATGAGTTAGTTTGAATATCAAAATGCACTTTCTTAAGTTACCCTATATACACTAGCTTAAATTTAATGAATCTGCTTGATTTGCCATAACTAAATGATACCAGATCAAGAGAAGGATAAAATATTGTATTTCATATTTGAGAGCCCTATTTTCCCATCGATTTGGCACATGTTACGGCAGTATATGCCAAGGTAATTTCAATAAAATTAATGGTGACATTGATGGTTGCCTGTATATACTTAAGTAAACATTCAATGAAATGTATATCTAACCTAAATAGGGCATTGTTATATCAAACTACATGCATGTATGACAGCGTTGCAATGATACAAGGAACGATGTCAATTTTCCACCAATTAAGCAGAATTCAAAGCCAAGAATTTGTAGTGATGGAAAATGGCAAAAACAAATCCCGCAACTTTTCCATGTTGGCGAACTGCTCATAAACAGAGTGAATACAAATATTTTAGTGTACAAAAATGACGTGACCAATTTGATTCGTTGAACGAAATTTTGCTTACAGGATGTATTGAAATCGTAATTTTTGTGCATTAATTGACATTTTAGACTTGTCAATGACAAGGAATATCGCCTAGTGATCCTCCAGCAGCTTGCATAGAATCTGAGCTTTCAATACATGTAACATGCACACGTCTCTTGGCAAATTACCCAGCTTCAAAGGATATTTATGTTCAAACTGTTCACTTCAATCAAATGCCTGTATTAGATTGAACTTGGTTAACCATTGTAAGGCTTGAATTCATAATCCATACATACTGCTTAGTGGTTGATGAATACTATCCTGTAACCTTCGTATTCATCAATACTAGGTAGGCACTAAGTATGGACAAGGCTACTGGTATGGATTCATAATTGGAACTAAATGAACAACGGATGTTTCTTATAGCAAATTAAAGAAACAAATGCTTCTCAAGTGTTTCATTGTAATTGGGAAGTTCAATTTCGTCCTTGAAACTTTGCTTAAAACGTCAACATGTGATGCGAATAAAAAACAGCTCAAATGCAAACTGGATTTTTCTTGCATTTATCTGCAGAAAAGAAAATTAGGCTGATAACCGTTAATGAATTACTTTCTGAACGTGCTTGTAAAAAAATGAAAATAATAATAAAAAAAAACGATACGCGACTTCTCATAAATAAAACTTATTTTTCCCCAACTGCGAAATATTGTTCGCAGGCCAATATGAACGAATGAAATTTTGTCCTCATATTTGACTTGTACTTTTCTTATTGTTATACCTGCAACTACGAAAAATTGAACAGCATTACACCACGTTTGGCCTTATTTAACCGGATGAATGGGCCTTCTTGCCCTTTCCCAATTTGCACTTCTTTGTCTTGCGCTTCGTTGGCTCGCATGTCTGTTCACTGCCTGGTTTCAGTTGGTCGACACGTTCCATCATGTTCTCGGCGTTACAGTCTCCCCATGTTCCCTTATCATAACGGCATGCTATAAAACATTAACAAAATGAAATCATTTGATAAACACTATTACATACCATACTCAACATCATTGATTTTTAAATGTAATCTAAAGATTACTTCCATTTTACACATTTTTCAGCATTAATGTCAAATGCTTTTAAATAAGCTGAATCTCATCATCATGCTTGCCCAAGAAAAAAATTTTTTTTTTGTATACTTAAAATATTTTAATATTTCTTTGCCAGTGACTGTTCACGATAAAACTAAACTAGGAAGGACGTATTTAGATTAAAACATGCATCTCTGCACTACAAAAAATCGTAGTTGTACAAGAGTCGTAGTCGCATGCAGGATTGGCGTATTTTCCATAACAACAGCACTGGCAGATGGAATCGCACCAAATGTTCAAATCTTCAATCCATCATTTATTCCTCGTATTTACACACCCGCACTTACATTTTTTGCATTTTCTGGATTCATTTTTCGTGGCCTCGCACGTTTCTTTGTCCCCTCTCTTTAATGTCAGCGTGCGCGATCGCATGGTGCTCGTGGCATCACATTCTGTCCATGGGCCCTTGGTATATCGACAGGCAACTAATTTTATATAAAAATTAATGAATTTATTATAAGTAAACTATTGAAGTATGCATTCGATGTCTGAGAAGACCGACGACTTGCCTCCAGATCCAGAGCGTCCTCTGTTGCCCGATTTTCCTCTGGCACTTCGGACATGTCTGAACACGACTTCATCTCCTTCTTCACTGACCATCACGTTGTCAGCGTTCACTATGCTGTCCATAAAGGCCAAACAGAGCATCAAGACCAAAGCCAACGATATGCAATTCCTCATTTTTGTAGGTTAATATCTGGAAATACAAATAAGACGTGTTTCATTACCAAACCATTGCTAATTTCATTTCAAAGACGTGTTGAATTTATAACCATATTAACAATAACTGCTAAACTGTCAATAAAACATTTATGGATTGCAACAAAAGTAACTATCAGTCTGCTGATCATTGCAGACAATTAGCAATTAACATTTTTAACAAGATTGGCAATTAACAAATCATAGAATTAAGTTAATTAACAGAGACTCGCTAAAGATCTTGCATCAGATGTATACCAGGTTGTTCACATTAAGAGATCCCTATAAGTGCACGGAACTGCTGAGCAATATTGCTTTACACCCACATAGAACATTTCCGATCGATGGGCACTTAAATTCGCTATTATCAAATCTAGTTGATATGCTCTTCTTTAAAATCTCTATGAAATTGGTAAATCTCTTCATCGCCTGAGATCAATATAGTTTTTTTCTGTAGCTATACAGTGACAGTAATTCCATAGAAATATTGATTAATATGATCTCAAGACATGTTGATGAATCTAATTCAATATCATAGCAACCGTGATATTTCAGCTTGCACTTGAGTTAAATGGTTTCTGCTTTTTAATCACAGGGATACATTGCCTAAAAATATTGATACAGAAAAGTGAAATTTTCAATCTTTTCGAATGGCGAAATCATTTATTAAGAAATCTTCGAGTATGGATATATGGATGGATGCGAGTACTATTTACCAGATATGACAGTAAAAGGAAAAGTATTCGTGGCATGGCAATTAGCACATATTTCAAGTAGGTAATAAAATCATGAACACAATGAATATCGATACGCTTCACAGGACAAGTATCGAGAATTCGCATCACGTTTAAGAGTCTGCAGGCAAATGCCATGGTATCTGTTTCATTAAAAATGGGTTGTCAAGCTAGCTTGGCAGCAGCATTTATTCAACCAAACTCTCGTGTGGATAAATGCTAAGCCTAAGCAAGAAAATGTAAAGGGTATATAGCACGGACAATTTGTCACCAAATGTCACAGAATCCCAATTGTGACACTGACAATAGCCCAAATGAGAGTCTCTTGTGCAAGAGTGAAATATTTGTTTTGAAAACAGTCTGAATAAAAAAATATCTTGGTGACACTCGCTTCAAACAGTCCAATTTTAAAGTCATGCAGCCATAAAAAAGGAAAATTTATATACTTTTATGACTAATATTTCATATAGACTACAAGACTTTCAGTGCAAGTATGCGGTGGCTATATATTCGGAGATTTCAAACCACGTTTTGATGAACCAGGAACAAACAAAAAGAAAATCCAAATATTAAATATAGTTAGCTATGTATCTAATATAAATTTCGATAAAAACTAAATTCAATCGTAAATAACTGCATTGCCCTTTTAAAACTGCTTGACTTTGAAAGTTGAAACTATTTCAGCTACAGTTACAAATTTGAAGACCATTGCTCTTTCGGTAAACTGTAGTTTAATCAAGATAATAGGTTAGTAATTCTTGGTGACATCAATGATGCGATGAAAAGTGATTGAAAAGCATTTATGCATAGCCCCTCCCTGACACGAGACATATAAATAATCTTGCTTCATCGTTAATCCTTGATTTTTAAGTATAGCTCTCGTGCTACTAATTAGTGATGGCCATTAACTCCAACCTTCAGTCCTTAATGAATCATATTGTCATGATGAGGAGGCGCCAGTGGGTCTTCTGCCCACAGCCTGTATGCATCATCAATAAGGGTGATGAGACCTTTTAATCAGAAGGCTCACCAGAGGTCATTTAATGATATTGTAATCACCAATAATGCTTGAAGCAGATGAAATAATCCGCGACCAAAATGGTGCAAATGCACGCACGAATGTTGCCCCCATCAGACATGCAAGCAGATGTAATTCAAATCCGACATTATTAGCAAAAGAGAAAATATTAGGGAGCAAGAATGAAATGGAGGATGAACTTAAGTGAGCCGGCAATTTCCTGTTCATTTTGTCAATGTTTGGTGCCATCAAGTCCAGTCCAGACAGGAATGCCAAACGGCTTGGCGCCTCTGTCTTTCACACAAATGGTTATTATACATCAGTCAGCATTGCCCAAAACTGAGAAACATTGTCCAATTGGAGTATATCTCTCATTCGAGATGCCTGTTCCCAATCCATATAAGCAAGGTACAGAAGGGTGAAGAAAGATGAAAACAACTTCATTCACCTCTTATGCTTCCTTTCACTAATCCAAAGACTGCTCGTGCATAGGCGAAGCAATCATTATCGTAAACAAAGATTACTTGGTACACGTACATTTTACCCCAGGCTTTACCCAGGCTTACGAAATGATAATCCCAAAAAAGAAATCGATGTCAGTTTCAAAATGTTTGGGTCGTAGTTTGATGGAACAACTTACCCAACTTAATGCAAATAAATGTGTATGTGCAAGCTTTCTGCCATGTTCTAGACTGGAAGAATTGAATGGTTTCTGAAAAGGAGAATCAGGAGCAATGGAAATATCAAACTTCGTGATATGCATGCATATAGCCAGGTTAAATATTTCATATGCATAATACATAAATTTTTTTTTTTGAAAAAGCATCAATATAGCATCTTTGTTTAGTCCGTTGCATCTCTTAAACTCCCCTTTAAACCAAGGCTCATGTACAATTTAAAACCACATTAAACTGGTCTATAATTTTTATCTTACCATGACCCAGTTATGTGTATACATATTAATGTTATAACGTTAGTGAATTAAGTGGACAAGCATGGATGTCCTTAGACAACTTCTTGCCAAATAAAGCCGTATATACAGTTATCTATACTGCATACGAGAATTACAAAAGACAGCTGCATGTTTCTATCAGGAGGCTCCCCTTCAGGAAACCTTTTGATACACTGAAGCTTTACAATCACAATACAATGAGAATAAACTCATCTTACTCAAAACCACCACCACCACCATCACTATAGGGGTGGACTGGTCATAGTAAGAGGTCGGTGAAACAAGTGTCAGGTAGACGCCAGTTCGATTTCATGGGGAGGACTCACCAGAACAACTTTCTGTCCGTCAACTCAATACCACCACAAAGTGAATATATCACTCACCGACACCACATAGAATTTCCATGACATTTCAGCCATATAAGCTGTCCAAACATTTATTTGAAGACAATTACTGTTTCCATATCTTGTATCTTGCTCACTCATTATTATTGGTGACATAATCCTGTATTTATATTATAAAGTTTATATAAGCTTAATTACTTACATGCAAAAAAAACTAGAAAACCCTGATAGGGTCCAGTTCTCAGGATAGAACTAATTATAATAATCCTAAACTTAATCAGCAACCGTTTACTTGATAAAGAGCAATATCATCCAAAAAAAGCGCTGCAGCAAAACCGCAACTTAAGAATATTTAATCCTCTTATCTTTATTAACACCTTGCCATGGTGATGAGTTGTTTTAAATTTGTCTAGTATAATAAGGCGTTAAAAATAAATTGCTGTACGTCGCAAAAAAGAGGCGCACAAAATGCAAGATATCTTTTACTGCAGTGCTTTCAAAACTTTCGGTTAGAACGACAAAATTCAACTTTTCATGAGAGCAATGTTCTTGACTTGATGAAAGCTCTGTCGCGTACTTGGATTATTTACTTTCTTCCTTGCCATACTGAATTGAGATCGTCTTTTCAGCTTAACTTGTGCACTCAAAAGAAGACTGCGTAATTATAAAGTTAATCCACAGGTGATGAAGAATTTCATATATCCATATCTTTCATCACACGTGTAATTAAGAGTAAAACATGATGCGTTGCATAGATGTTCATATTGCTGATTGAAGCTGAGCATCCTTAAAGGTTAAATTTATACGAAAGTAAGATGCAGAGAATACATAATTGATGTCAAAAGGTTTCTGAGAAATTCAAGATGCTGAATCCATGCAATGATTCGGTGTTAAGCTTTTGAAGTCTTTATTAAACTCCAGGACGGCTTTGGTTGAATTATTAATACCACAATTGTTCAACATATAGCCTTTCTTTATCTATCGTCAAATATTAAACAACTTTTAGGGTTAGTCCTGAGGATACTTTCATGGATAAAGTTTTATTTTCGGTAGTTTTGGGGTTTATAATCCAAGCTTTACAAATTTTTCTTGAAGTGTTAGTGATGCACCTAGTAGAAATGTGCCTATTGTTGTTAGACATCAATAGAATTAATTAGCGTAATGTTGGAGTAAATTAGAGATAGGGTGCAATAAAAGTGTAGCTAATCTATTTACCTTGCAAATTTCCACCAAATTTAGTTAAATGAAAAAGACGGTAAACTGATTGAATCTTACACACTGGTTTAGACTTTAACAAACAGTATTGTTCACGTGAGAAGAAAATAAATCTCAAATAAACATGTCTTATTTTCTAAAAAAAAAAAAATACAGAGATAGGCATTAAACCATTTTTCGCATCACAAAAGATGTATATATCTTTTAAATACAGTATACTGTATTTAAAATTGTGGAGCAATGTCTGAAAGCATCACTATACAAATGTTGGGAATGCATTTGACTGTTTTTCTATTTGCAACATGCTCCACTAAATTTAAGCAAAGATTAAAATTTCCTTTTAACCATGCATGCTCTGTATGCACATCATAAGGAAAATTTAGGTAACTTATCTTGAAAAAGCTCACCCTCCCCAAAAAAAATACATTTTCGTCTTTTATATGATATGATGACATATAATTGTATAGTCATGCGTGAAAAATGGATACATTACTTTATCTGAATGCAATACCATTATTTGCATCACTAACAAGACGACTTGAAGATAAATGTAATAAATATTATTTTATTTATATCATTCTAACTACATGCTTAGTTGACTATATCTTCCAATTTTTTAATCTTTTCAAGTATCTGAGTTGGCTAGCGACTTCGTCTAGAAAATGTTAAGTCAACCAATGCAAGTGATAAAATACTGCATAATGCGAATACGACGCAGCCAAAACAAGCATGTATATATAGCATAGCTTCTTTGAAAATAATAATAGTAACAAATAATACATGGATATAACCTGCTTAAGCATAAATAAAAAGCAATCTGCTTCCTGCATTATCTTGGCAAATTTGTTCAACTTGAATTATTAACCCATTGAAAGTGGTTGTCATTGTTGCCAGTTGGCATTCCCTGAAAGCAAGAATGAAAGTTTTAATACCAAAAACTAACTATAACATTACAAAAATCCATAAAAAAAGCTTAATAAAACTGGAAGCGAATCCGGATGCATGAATGGTATGGCTTTTCTTAAGGGACATTTCAGATTATGACTGATCGAAAAATACACTTTGTGAACATGTGCCATATTCTAACAGTCATAATGATTTGATTTTAATGCTTCTATAAATAATTTCAAATATAAGGTTGTCTAAAAATAATTATAATAACAAATCATCAAGTCATTTCTTAAGTCTCGAACTTTGCAGTTTAGAAATGTTATGATTCCTCTATATGTATATAAGATGATATCTCATACCATATCACCTTAAACTATAATCCATTTGTAATTGCACCACTTTAAAATCACCCAGGATAACAAAGTGTTTTTTTTTTCCAAAAAATCATCTTGGCAAAAATGTCTTAAAACTCCACTAACCGATTTTTTCGTTCTTTCATTAAGAAATGGGGCTTTTATTGGTCAGTCAAACGTGAGTTATTTATACTGCAGAGATTTCTGCACTAAAATGTATTTTAAAGTAGAGCGAGCATTCCGATCTGGCATTTGTCGTCCTTCACACATCAAATGAAACTGGATGGTGCCGCCTCTCAACCATCAAAGGCCTTTGCAGAATCGATTTATCAAACCGAAAAGTTTTTCCTATTAACCTCTTCTCAGCTCTTTCATTTCCCAGTCTTTGCTACAGACAAAAATACTACTAGTTCAAATTGCGATAACATACGACACGTAGAAAACGCATTATCGAAGATTTCAAGATAAATGGAAAAAAAACAATCAACCATTTTAAAGTTGTAAAAAACTCTCATAACCATAGAGAACAATGTAGGTGAAGAGGAAATTACATGTAATGATCTTAATAGTGATGAACCCCAAATCCATATCGATTGGCTTCGTATTTATTCGACACATATATTTCATATTACGAGGTCATTTTTATACATTTAGTTCCATGTATCAATTCATCACTTACGATAGATGAACTTTTAAAGATATAAAATTTATCGGAAATGCATGCACAACCCTTGTTAAATTGCAAAACGTCCTATTTATATGAATTAGGTGTGCATTAGGTTATAAAATGCTAATTGAATTTAACAAGATACGTTTTTCCGGAAATGAGATAATGAAGCGTATGTTTTTAAAAGCCATTTGCCCTGTTCCCAAATGTCTAGGTACTAGATTATATATTAACTTAGCAATTACGGTATTTATGAATTACTTTCAAGCTTATTTAATGATATTACTCATCTGTGATCTCGTTTTCTTTAATTTAACACGATTGTTCTTTAAAATATTCCCTTAATGTATTATTAAATGCAGACATTCATGAAGTAGTACCTACACTATTTTTTGAAAACATAATAAATATACAGAACATAACTTTTGTACTTTCAATTCAATTAAATATCATTACCCTACACTCAGCCATAAGAAAACCAAGAGGTAAGGATTATACAACACAAATATACAAATAATATAAATAAGTTTAATGAAATAACTACAAATGCAAGTCACAGCATATTCAGGGTCATTCCTGAATCACTGAATCTTCATTGCAGAAGTGAATCTCCAAGATTTTTGGATCGTCATTTGGGAGAGCATTCCAACTCAAATTAAGCGTGGGAAGAAAGATCAGTAGAATGGGTCTCAAGTAGCTCGAAGGCCCATCAAGGAGTTGAAATGACAAGTTCGACCACTTCACCAATTACATTTGAAGAATGCATCCACCAGGTTTGAGTTGCATGGCAAATTAAACCACACAGATCACCTTAACAAAGAGTTCCTTTTGAGACCTGCTGTTATTACTGTTTTGTAATGGTTCAAGTTTCGATTTTTTTTTCTCATTTTCAGCAAATGTTCCATTACAAAACTTTCTACTGCCATATCATCGTAATGTGAATGCTCATTATGTTAGAGAGCAATTGTCTATTTGCGTAAGAGTTGTTGATCTAATTTTATTCAATGCCCTTTCTTATAAAAAAAAACCTTCAACTACGTCTTATTTCAAAAGAGGATTTTATATCGAAATAAATAAAACCAATTTCCATCGCATTATCCTTCCATCAAAACTGTTTTGAAACGAATTATCCTTTCTCGGCATATCGGGACTCATTTATATCTTCGAGGCGGAAAACGTGCTCCCATCACAGAAAATGAATGTCCTATTATTTCAGATTCATTATTGCATGGTTGGTTCAGTGAACCCCCTGAACGATGTCTCCGCAACTTGAAATCCGATGAGAAATGTCACGCAATCGATTGGATTCACAAAATAACGTAACGTTAGTCGACTGACGACAAATATCGCCTGAAACTGCCTGGCAAACAATTTCTCTATTTTTACGCAGAAGATAAATAAAATTTAAAGTGTTTGTTGAGTGGAAATATAGTTAAGCTACTGTCGGCTATCAAAATAGGGTTTTTACAATTTTTTTCGCTTTTTTGTTTGCTTTGGTCAGTCAATATCTGGTTAATAGGACAATATCGATTGGATAAAACTTTGTAGAACCGAAGGACAATAGCCATATACAGCTGCAAGCAGTGATTGAAAATTTTACGCACCAAATCCCATGCAATGTCCAAAATAGTTGCCTGATATTGCAATCACATTGTAGGAGCTCTAGTGGCAGTGGGAATAAGTAAGTAAACACATGGTTAGAGACAAGCCTTAATAACATATCACAAATCTATTTACAGGCAGGTTCTGCACTTTTATACATATACTGAGCATTAAGTACGCCATTAATTTAAACAATGATTATTTAAAAGGCAAAATTAGATGTTGGATTGAAATTTAGTCCAATATGGTCGCCAACATACTTGAGTTGAGCTTAATATAAAAATGAGCACACACCTATAAAAAACTAAACAATAATTCTTCCTTATTATCTTATGTGCATTGAAAACTAAAGTGTTGTCATGCCATGCATCCACAATTTGGCCTGGAAATAACCGAAAAATCCAAGACTATAGGATGGTCAAACCTGGTTTCCGGAAAGCATATTGTCATCGCTCCTGTAATATTGATTATAATATTTCGGCTTTTACAATTCTCCAATAACGATAATTTTTCTTCATGAAAACGTGTAGGCATTTCTAAAATGCAATATATTTCCTGTCAAGTTTTGCTCAATTTTCAAAACTGCTGACTTCATCACATACTAGCAATAACTGCTTAAGGTTTACGGTCGCAGAAATCCTAATCGATTTCAGACTAAAGTGCAATTTTTGTAATAACGGGATGGACCTAGCCACTTGTCGACATCACTCAAACAAGACATGCATGTATGGAACAAATGGATGATGATCCCATGTTAACTTATTCAAGCACAAACTCAGGTTCAAGCACAGGGCTGGCATACGCACTAGATAGACAATACGTAAATAATAAAAAAATATATATATATATATATATTTTTTTTTTTTGAATGTATTAATGCTTAAGATATGATTTGAGGCTTATTTAAATGAAATATTTTTCCAACACTTAATAAAAACCAATTGAAAAACATCTACATGACTTTATGAACTTCAAGACTTCAGATAAATCATGTCACCGATGTAGTGGCAACATCTTCCAATGATGAATTTTTTGAAAATGATATTTCCTGTAAAAATTAAAACTTAAGACTTGTACAGTGGGTACCCCATGGCTTGCAACCAACATTTTTTACTCAATCTGCCACTGATGGCACTCACTGAGCTCAGCATCACCTAAGATTTTCTAAATCCAATGAAAGGAAAAACTGTTTCAGAAATAATATACTAAATTCAGTTCCACTCGTCAGAGAAACAGAATATAGCAAAAATATTGATTTACTTCACCTCAATGCATGCAGTAATGACGCATCGATTTCCATTTATTAAAGCCATGCATGACTAAGTTTCAATTACGAATTATATTTAAAGTTTTTGAATGAAAAGGACGCCTGCAATGGAACGATTTTTTTTTTTTATACAAATTGAAATATTGTTTTCACTTAAGCTTAAAGAAAAAAAAATTCAAATCTGACATGACGAATAAGGAAATTGATCCGACGCCAAAAGAATAATTAGTGCTGACAAAAAAGGCAATTACATTGGACTGTCAAGTGTCAAATGTTGCCAGATTTGTTCAAGTGTCAGCAGCGATATTTGTTTCAAGAAGTGTTGTTACATCATGGTTGGATGCTGCATCTCGTTAAAAACAAACGTTCATTGGAGATCGTTAATCTTCGTTGCGCTCACTCTCTCTAATGGCTTTTACAAATGGCACTGGAAACACATGGACCGTTTTGAAAGTATCCTCTGCAGAGTGATTTTACTTAATCATGATTCCCATACACAGCCTATATGCACGACAATAGAGCTGCTGGTAATTACTGCAGAAATGCATGGGAAAGGAAATCTGCCAACAGAAAGCAAGCTTAGGTCCATGCACCCGGGGTGAGCTTGGTGCAATCAACATTTATTTCCAGTCAACACAATGTGGTCATTAGAAAGTAATTATTATGCTAATCAGAGAGAATAGAATAAAGCATTGAGAGGAGCCAAGCAACATCCTTAATGAAGATTTACGCTATGTTTTTCTTGCGGATATTCACAAACAATCCCTGTCATTCTAAAGACAATGACCCTGGGTACCAGACAGTGCATAGCTTTTCCCAGAAAGAATATTACAGAATGGTAAAAAAAAGTAAGTCCACGCACAAAATGTTTATTTCATGCAGTAAATAAAATTTCCCACTTTTACGACCTGCAATTAGGGAGAATTGACGACCACAACATTTGTCATTCTATGACGATCTGTGTTATAGAAAAAAAAATGTCAGCATAGTCTTGTCTGCCATGATACATTGGTATCTTTTTAAGAAAACATTCCAATTCACATGCAAAAAAATCTGTGCAAAATGCAAATTAAGAATAAAAATCGATGCTCAATGACCGTAAAAGTCGCAGAAATTAATGTTGGCACCACCTAACAAGTGCAATTGGAGTTGTTCCAGATGACATCAAGAGTCTAATAACATGTTTGAGAACCATTTATGCGACAACCAAACGACGGGTATGCTCAAATTTAGGACCAAATTCACATGCATGTGGTATTTTAAATGTCATGCATTTAAGATTCGCTTTTGCATACAGTATTTAGACAAAATTAGATATGCAATTAAGCCTATGATGAGTAATAATTGATTCGCGATTATATTATAATTATCTGCAGTAAACTTATCGCCTAGTTAATTATTTGCAAATCAGGTTTAACGAGATTCCTCAGTATATGAGGTCTATGTAAACAAATGGCAAGAGCACGCAGTTCAGGTGGGGAAAAACAATACTTGGGGGATGGTAGTGGTGGGGTCATTTGCTTATGCAACTAGTTTTCATGAAAGTTATTTATTGCAAGGGCAACGAAATGCTAATTAAGGAGAAAGCCAACAGAACAATACGATGAACAAACCGAGGTCCGTGGAGGTTAACTGGGTTATCTGCTAGCTAATATTTTAAAACATCCCACATGGATATAAGAAACCAACAGCATGACGTTATTTATTAGTCTAACAATGGCAAGCAGACCTTTCACTATCAATATTTGATTAGTCTGCATACCAGAGGATTTGGAAAATGGTTAGCCATGAAAATTTTGAAAACCACAATATTAACTAGCCCAGCATTTTTTAAAGAAAGTTTATCCAAATATTGTCTTTTAATTTTCATACCACTCATAAATAATTATCTGATTTTGCTTTATTTAATACAGAAAATGAGAATCTCTAATGGTGTCCCTTAACAGCTTGGTTTATCACTTTTTAATGAGAGAATAAATGTTCCTCGGTTCTAACTTTGTATGCTTTATATACGTATTTTCTTCACATATGAAAACCACTGTACTTATTTTCATTCCAGTATCCGAAGTCCTGTTTTATCATTCTTTGCAATTACATAAATAGACGAGTTAGAAATTGCACACTTGCTCTTTGGGGAATCATTTGTTTAGGATGCCCATTTTAGATCATGTATATTGGAAATTCCAATCACATGTAAACGCTGCATCTACGAGTAAAACCAACCGTGTACAAGTTATCTTCAAAACTAGGTATGGATTGTTGATAAAAAGGAGTCCATTACAGCTTTTTAACTTTTACAGAATATAAATTCAAGACCATAATAATAATAAAAAAAAAAAAACATTACCTTCAACATGTTGATGGGCATAGCGCTGAGGATTCTTTCAGAGAAATGGTAAAGTTATGGGAGAGTTGAATTCCCAGCAGGATAAATGTAGGAGGATTTTTATCGTTTTTGTTTATTTATTTTTCTACTGCGGTGGATTTTTTGAAAATTTTCCTTTCATTCCCTGAATACCGTTCTTTGATGGAGTTTTGATAGGGCAACTGATAAACAAGCATATTTTCACCGCGGTATAGAAGATGTTCAGGGAAAGCAAATTTAAAGAAAATTCTGGGAGAATTTAGTGAAGGTATATTGTAGAAAGCTGCATACCTATACATTCAGTTTTACTAAGGAATAAAGAGAACCAGCAAGTAACAATTATTTAAATTTAGTAACATGCTTCATTGTCTGTACAGCACAGTACTATCTTAATCAAAATTCTGTACTGAAGAGTTGTAAAAGTTCAAGTTTCGGATATTTTTCATTAATTTCTCACCTCTTCGCATTTTACACACAATCTTATAGTTGAAGAAGAACTTTTGTTTACAAAATACACAGAATATATTGACACTGGCCATTGTCTTGAAGAAGCAACCGCCGAGACACTGGATTTTCTCCAAATCTCCAATGTATACAACACGTTATTGATAAGAATGTGGGTGGCAATGAGGGGGTGGGAAGGGTGCCAACCTCCGAAACGACATATTATACAAATGCCCTTGATCAAGCGTGCAGAGCGTGGGAATGCCAGCTAAAAGTGTTAGGGCAATGAACCAGAAGTGAGGGACATCAGCCGAGTTAAACAAAGGAAGACTTGCACTTTATTAGCTACCTACCCATACGATGCAAGTAGTGTATGCATACTGTTTGTTAAACTCATTACAGAAATGCATCTACGTTGACAAGCTCATTTGAATAGAACTCACAAAAAATGAAATATTATTTTATGGAAGACGGCGAAATGGCTGCCATGCAAATTAAACAATGTTTAAGTAGGTACTCAAGAATATCCAGTGAAACTTGCACGCAATGGACATTCACAATGCGTGAATTGTGATCAAAATATATGATAAAATATACAAAAACTTAATGTACTGAAATTTAATGTTAAATAAGACGAGAGTTGGTGTAATCTTGCACTAAGCTGGTTCAGGGTCTTAAAAAAGTGCTCTCAAAGATTGTTTTCAAAAGTGCAACTATGGTGACTAAAGTGTGAACATGTACATGGTATCAGTTATGCAAGTGATGCAGTTAATAAGGTTTTGCACAAATCCATTTTAACAAACATGTTTTGAATTTTTTTTCTTGGAAAAGATGCCATGCACGCGAATTAGAAGAAATTTAACATAGTGCTAGTTTGTTAAATTTCCAAAACAACTTTCGTTTTTTAGTCGTGATGACTAGAGTGGCTAATTCAATTTATTTAACGTATCATATCCTTGTTTCTGAAAACTTATTTTCCTTTAATAGTAAATAAGGAAGTTGAAGAATCCGCTTTTATATTGTCAAGCGATCCAAATGTACGTTTTATTATTCAAATTTTGGCTAACTTTAATTGGAGATTTAATCAATATCCAACGAGTCTTTTTCATTGCTAACGTTCCTGTAATCTAGTTTTAATATACATAGAAAACGATATATAATGTCACGTTTTATCAGAATCACCATGATTAACTTCCCTACTAAATTTAATCAGAATTCTACTTGCAAAGCAAAATTGCACATCCTTCCCTGTACTTACAGGATGTTTAAGTATTCAAAGTGCATTAATAAGTTCTGTCAAGGATTATTCTATATCAAACGAAACAAAACGGCTTGTTTTCGTTTTTAATCTCATATCAATTTAAATTTTTCACAGCTGGTAAACTTCAGATATTGAAAAAAAAAAGGACAACTTTATTAAACGAAAAGACGAAATCCTGTAAAGAGCAGCGTCTCAGTGTGCAGTCCATCACAAGAAAAAGAAAAAAATCTCTTTAAAAAGATATTTTTTTATATATTTAAACCAGGATACCAGATCAAATATCGCTCTGTAAATCAATCCACTCGAACTGGAAGACAAGATAATAATCTCCTTTGGGTCCTTTCATTTTGATGTACAAGTGGATATGAAAAGAGATGCAATACGGGGATCCCTTAAGGAGAAATGCCCCGTTTTCAATGATGATTGAAAAGGCCATCGAAAAACCTGTATCTTATCAAAGAGTCTTTTGTTAAAATTCCCGTATAGCCTTTACAAAAAGCAATACTACACCAGAAATTGGATGCAGTTTTTGGGGTTCGCAGATTCAAGATGCACCATGAAGCACTTTCATAACAGAATACACAAACTTTCTTCCCGTTTCTTTGGACTCTTATCTACAAAACAAAATAACAATAGGCACTTTTCAAATTTCCATTTTGATGCCATTTCGTGGTGTAGGATATCTTTACTTACATACCGTTTAGTACAAACATATACTTGTATATGGTGTTGGAATCTCGAAATGTGGTACTCATTGCCATTAGATTTAATATATTGACACATCTTTAGGCGCCATTTTATTAAATAATGATGCATTGTCGTTCAGAGAAAATCACGACAGATGACGCTGGTATTTTGGAATGGAACTATGTATATAGACTAAATACAAACACCATGCTGCAAGACTGCAGCATAATTTGCTCAGTAACCATTGCCAGGATATTATAGTTCAGATGTTTGAAGTTTAGCAATATTTTAAATAAATAGAGGACGCTAACTTCACATGTGCACAATCTTTTCTTTATCAGTTTTGGTGATAAAGCTTCGGTGACCTAAACAAGGGCAAATTTAGTAATTTACACGCTATTGTGACAATGTGATCCCAAGTAAATGAACAATGAAATAAAAAAAAAGTACTTGATTACATTTAGACTAAACCCTTTTTTATCTAAATCTGTGCAGAAATAAACAATACAGAGCCACCTAATTTAAACTTATTGCAATGTTATCTCCTTTTTACCACATACACTTTTTAATGTCTGGAACCTTAAAATTTACTTCAGTAGCCCTTTAGGAGTAGCTATTGCACCGCTTTTCTGAATATGGACTGTGCCTGCCTGACATGAAGTCTGTAATTCATCTAAAAAAATCAGTTTGCATATGTTTTCCATCGTAACACTAACAATCAATCTAATAACACTCATGACTAGTCCCTAGTTTTTGGACGTATATGGTCTGCATTGCTCAGCAAAGCTCATCATAACACACTCATCAACTCGACAATACACAAACGAGCCATTTATAAATAAAACTTTTGTAGATAGATTAAAAAAACATGATGAGATAAACATTGGAAAAGGTTGCTGACATCACTTTGCTTTATGTGTTGAAAACAAGATGAGACAGGCGGCTATGGAAAAACGGCCACATCGGCATTAGTGAAAAGCCACATCCCTCGTCCATCCCAATTTAAAAATAGTGGTTTAGAAATATTTCGCATAGACAAAAAAGGGAGAGAGAGGAGGAGAAAAAAGCAAAAAAAAAATGTTGAGAGCATTTTCTCTTTTCTTCAGCGTTTCGCTAGTTATCTCTCATGCATATCGTTTGGAAAAACGAAATTTCGGCAAGGCATACAAGGATGACAACTCTACCCCAAAAAGACCGTTGCAAATTCCAAGCATTGAATGTTCTACATGTACAAGTAAAGAGCAAAATGCTGAAAGGAAATGTTTCTGTTGGGTGGTCGAGTGCATCATACATGGCAGGACAGAGACAAAAATAGTTTTACCGCATGTTTTGCGGTTGACTGAACGCCATATGGAATCCAAATAAGCCTACCCGTATCGCATTGAGTTCGGATGAACAGTCTCTGGCTACCGAAATCCCAAAAGATAAATCGGTCAAATCGTGTCAATCGTTCGTGCGGAAAGTCACAACCAGCAAAATGTTGCCGCCATCGATTAACACTGATTTTTATTGTTACGAGAATGCTACCTACATTTATATATTATAACACCAGTTGGCATTTGGATTTGCCAATGAACCTTACATTCTGATACAGGCGCAACAAGCTGAAATCCAATGCCCATTAGATGCCATTTTATAGTTCACCAATGAACAGATTCAGTAAACGTCACATGACTGCCAACAAGAGCTAAAGAAGTCACCTGATGATGGCAGACAGACATTGATTTAAAGCATCCATGTTCTATATCAAATGATGATGAGAAGACATCTTTTTAATCACGACTTTGCTTTGTAATTACTCCGTGGTGATTTAAGTATAAAATTTGATAGAGATGCTATTTTACAATATTCTTTCTTTCTACATGAGAACAATCGAACTCACTCAAGCACAAAATTTATTGCGATCGAGTCTGACAAGAAGCTCATCAAATTTAATGCAATTGCTGCGTCATCGTATCATTAGCTTGGTGAGAAATAAGGGAGGAGATTGGTTTTCGTATCATGTTCTGATAAAATTTAAATGGGATCAAAATGGACTTTTTCCATCAAAACGGATGAAGCACGTAATACAATGTGTAAATTTAATATAGTGTGATATATTATTATACACTTTACAAGGAATTACACTTCCCATGGAATTTGACTGATCTTGTTTTTAGAAAAAAAAGAGTATGCTGCTTTCTCTTTAAAGTAAAGTGTTCCCCAAATTTCATTAATGCTGAATAAAAAGTTATTTCATGTGAACATGTAAGCATATTTGATTCTGTTATTGCATTACTTTTTACTGCAATGCAATAACTTACTGTTAGTGTTTGTTAGCACATACTTCTACTGTTTGTTATCTAAATGTAAAAACAAGTTAATGATATTGCATGGGAGTGAAAAGTAATTAGGATGAGCAATGTAAACTACATTATATGCAGTTATATACTTGCATCACTTGCCATAGGTGGGATGGTTTTGACTGACCATACTCCAAATTTATAAGAAAACTCGAGAAAAGTCATTACCGAGCCTAACCCAATGATGCCGACAATAATAGCCCAATATCACGCATTTATGTCCATCATTTCGTAATAAAACTTTCCCCCAAGCTAACCACCAAGCAGCCAATCTAAAACCATGGCAACTAAATGCAATCCTGATGGGTATAACGGGATTATAACTAGACAACAGCTGCGCCCTCTATATTGGTTTCCAGACTTTCATAAAACTGACCGCCCTCATTAATTATGACAGATAATTAACATATAATGATAAGAACTTGAAAGAAAATAACACTAGTTACTTATCAAATTTAAGACTCATCTTCAGAAATTTAAAATTAAACAAAATTTCACAAGTGCAATGTAGAGATACTCTTACCCAAGGAGTCAAAACAAATTTTAAAAACATGAAACACATTCAATTAGAACAAAAGTTTTCAGAACAGTATGCAACATGCCCCCGACATACTTGGTTGACATGCTTAAATAATGTTATTTGCAAGAAATTATCGTGTCTTTATAGCAATATAACCTAAGATGCTTTAAAATATTTACGTTTAGAAGATTTAGTTTACGAGCAGTACTAACAAGCTTCGTTTATAATACGACCATTACTTTTATAATTAGGTAAATAAGCGAACTTTGCATACTAAAAATCAGGATCCTCATTTTAGATACAAAGAACAGAAGTCGTTCACTATGGTGTAGTTTCATCTTTAATGGCTATCGAGCAACATCGCGTTCATAAGTACAGACATCTACACATTTCACACGTCGTCTCAGACACATAAATAACGTTTTGTAACGTTAAATGTTGCAAAAATTGCTTTTGAAAGGAGAAAAGAGTTGCTTTTCTCCGGTGGATGTGCACGACTAAGGGCTGCTTATACGTGCATGTGAGCTAGTGATTTTCTTCCTTTATCTGTCTGACCATCAATGTAATTCTGTATATGACAGAAGGTGTCTGGGGAACCTGGAATGCACTTAGGTAGACGAAAAGCAACCTTCTTTTCAACCGTTTTTCACACAGCTTGCATTGCATTCTAATGGGAAGTTTTGAAAAAAATCTACCTACCATTTTTTTTCTCAAGATTCCTACATTGCAAACGAAAGTATACCTTCCACTATGCTTTAACCCACATTTAGTTTCAATCTAAAGAAAATTTGCTAACGAGGGTAAAATCGATACTTTTGCTAACACAAATCATACTCTTATAACAGACAAGGCAATCTTGCACTTGAATACTTCTATGCAGTTCCATAATAGATTTTCTACTAAAGCCCATTTTTTCCCTATCCTTTTTGTGCTTGAAGGCACGCAAATTGCATTGTAAGCAAAAACATTAAAAAATACATCAACAAAAAAAAACAATTTAAAACATGTTTCCTAAATTACTTGAAGGATAGGAGAGAAAGATATGTTTTGCATAATTCTCTAACGTGTATTGTATTACTTAACAAAAGTTCAAATCATTTAGCTTCCAGAATGTCAAAACTGAAAATGATAATATTTTTCATGTAAAAATATTTGCACGAGATCTTTTACACATGTACTATAGATTTTCAGAAGTCCGTCTAATCTGTTTTAAACTAAACGTTGTTAAAATTGTCTATTCCTTGTTAACTTTAATGTACATTATGCAAATTATAGGAAACGCATACACGAACAATTTTAGTGAAACTTTGAGTCTGAAGGTAGATTAAAGTTAACTGTCGTCAACAACTAACACCAACAACGGCATTTTACAATACTATTGAATTTTAAAACCCTCTATAACACCGTTATTAACATGGGAGAAGCCACACAATAGATTATGCACGTTAGTGATTTGATCCCTCTCAGCTTGCAACAAATTGCTTAATTTAATCCGCCATTTTTAAGAATACACGTTAGCATAAATATTTCATTAGAAAAAATAGAGCGCATTAGGTCGATTTAACCCTTGCACATTCAATGCACGAATATTCCACGTTGATAACCAAAAGCATCATTCTAGCAAACACTGCATTGTATGTGTCAACATAAATTGTGTGAAAATATGAAAATAATTCGCAAATAATTATAAAATGAATCTAAAATACAAAGATTAATTATACAATATCAGAATTAAATCATACAAGGTTAACAAGCACAACTTATACCCTCGAAATAATAAACCCACATTTTTTTTCCTATTTAAATAAGAGTGAAAATTTGCAATCGGTATTTTGCTTTTTTATGGATGCTAGAAACCAAAATCTCGTCAATTTTATTTTCTCAATAATAGTTATGATTTGAATGTTGCATAAAATGTACAAATCTTGTTTTTAATTATGAATAAGAGTGAAACTTACCTGGATATTTCCAGCAAGCTACTTAAACAGCACAAGAAAACAAGGAACACAACGAAAAATGATGAAAAGTGCACCAGGCAAACCGATCTACCGTTCTAGAAGAAGCGCACAAAGCCAACTGATTGCATGAACTCGCAGCATTAGCTCTCAGCTCGCTACCAACGGAAAAGCGCCTTCTGGTGAGCTTTTCCTTCAAAATCAATATTTGTTAAATTGATTCGCGTGAAAAGTTTAAAATGAACTATCAAAATATGTTATCTTGCAACACGCGTATTCCAACATTTTAAAATTGTGACCATACTTTCAAACGCACCATCGAAGTTTCTTATAAATCATTGCATCGTAAATGTTAATGTGCATAGATTGAACTTCTACGGACAAGGTTCAATTTGAAATAATTACTTCTAAAAGCATTTTTACAGTAAACATTATTTTATCGTTATGCTGTATGTGATATATGTATCACTTTTCACACAATGGACAGATTGAATGTTCACCACTCACCAGTGTCAGTTAATTTTAAAAATATAATTTTGACTAATTAATACTCGTAATCGGCAAACTTTGCATTTAAACTTGGTGAAGAATAGGTTTAGAACTAGCATAGAAATGGAATGTATAACATATAGCATGTGTGACTACACATTACCTACAATTAAGAGGGATTACAACCCTAATTCCTTTCCATTGATGGGTAAATTTGCAACGACACTCACAGCCAAACAAAAAGAGATTAAATAAAAATAGAAATTGAATAAAATAGCTTGATAAATCAGCAAG
>JAQGBW010001170.1:0-28714 GCA_034698625.1 Julus scanicus
TGAGTGTCGGTGCAAATTTTCCCATTGAAAAGGATAGGGTTTCAAACCCCGTTAAGATTTGATGATCTGAATATCAAAAAACCACTTTGAATATGTATATATGTATATACATATTTTAATCACAGCAGCAATGGTACTGAAATTGCCAAATATGTTGCTAAAATTGTCCCGGCACATGATACTTCATTTCAGCTGATGCCCGGTTCTCTTCCTTTTCGTTAATCTAATATTTTTGTCAAAACTTCCTACTTTTTAGTTGCCTAAGCATAATTTGGAAAAATCTATGCATGGCCGGGCAGCCTGGATTTAGCATTGCATTTGTCCCCGCTTCGGTGGTAGCCTTCCAGAAGTCGTTTTTGCTCGAAATAAGCACGCCAAATTAGCCAATTTTTTATTTTAAGTTTCTCGCCAAAGAAAAAGTTGCAATTGTCCAAAGATCCGCAATTCACGTTAATTACACGAAGGTTGGACGCAGTCGTGGGCCTTCGTGAAACTCCATTCGGGAAGTATTTTTCTCTTCAAGAGATTACAAATCTGGTAAAAAAAAAACTTGTAATATATGTATATTGCGTTTATGCATCGCAGAGCATGCAGAATGTTGTGCTATAGGATGTCTAGGAAATGTCATAGATGAAAATCTCGCTGGTCGATATGCTTAAAGCTGAAAAATGTAACAAATTCTAAAACGAATTCACTTTAAGAATAGGTGTTTTTGTTCGTAAAGTTCTTCGACCTGTAGCACTAGACTGAACACAGAATTAGTCACCTTAGCAGAATGGGACCACCATGAACCAAATTGGCAAAATATAGAAGTGGAATTGCACTTTTGCATTTGAAGTGTGATTTTTCTTAGGTAAAAAGGCAGTTTCCTGTCCACCAGGGCCAATTCTCTGCTCTGCCGGGCCCTGCATAATACCGGCGATCTCCCTTCGGATTTCCACCCCAAGATTCTGGACCATATCCCAACCCCTACAAATGTGATGACATATAAGGCGTTGGCTATGACATATTTGTTTTTAATATTCAAATTAAAATGAACTTTACATATGCCCTTTCTGCGCATGAGACTTGGCAGAAGGCGTTTTGTATATCGAAATAGAAAACCTACAAAATAAACAAGACCAAGTTTGTTGTTGTGTCAATCGAACCAGAACACCTCGAACTGTTTATCAGTTTTTTTTTGCTACAATATTAGCTAACAAAAGAATTGCTATTGGCAACCAGAGGCAATGTGTGGGAGGCACATTATTACTGACATATTGTGCAAAGCATATACATCTTCTTCAACGATAAAGCTCACGTACTGTGTAGTTTTATGGTAAAATTGTTTTTTAAGATGCCTATAGAAAATCAATGGTCACCATGGCAACTGAATGCTGTGAGAAATAAGATCTTATTCTGAACACCTGTAATAATATTTCTATGTTTATATGACATTTATGCAAAGTTATTCTTTATTTTTTACTCAATATCGCACATGGTAATGTTATTTGTAATTAAGCCATGCAGGTAAATTTGAAATGTAATTATCACAAATATGGGTGTACACAAGTAAATGGATTGCATCGTAAATCATATGATGGCGCCCGAACAATTGTTATGTTGTCGATGTAACAGAATTTAGTCTTTCTTGACTATTCAGATCTTCCAAGGCATCCTGCACCAACCTGTTAAGTTCAGGAGTCATATCATTATTCTCACTGTTTACAAGATTTGATGCTGCAGATAGACCGGAAGATCTTCTTATCCTGAGTGATGGCGACTTGATGGATTCTTGAATTGCAGGCAGAAGTTGGTGTTTGATCAGGACGGTTGCTTTCTGTTGATCGTTTATGTCAGCAAATTGGACGTTGTTGTAGCTGCCTGAAAAATTGTCAGAAAATCCAAGAATAAAGCCTTATGAATATACCAAGAGATACTCCAGAAATATTTTATGTACTTTACTCAGTACGTGTACTAACTTTCTTCCTCCCAAGGCTGAGCTAAGCTAACTTGATGAGTACTGTATTCTTCTTCATCTCTTGAGACTTGCTCTTTATCGGTAGTGCATAGTGAAATATCTGAAAAGAAGGATATTTAATGCACCCTAATGTTGTTCTTTCTTTAATAAGTTATTAAGGATTAATACCTCTTAAATCGCTTGAACTCAGTCTTGGTGGCAATTCATCATCACCCAATGACGGATGGAAACTGCCATCACTTTGCATTTGAATATCTTTAAGAGAAAAATACTGTATATGATGCGACAATGCCAACAAAGCAGTTGATTTTTTCTAAAAATTCAATTTGATAAAGGTATACCATTCGTTTCTTCTTGGGAAGAAATTTCTAAAAATGATATCTGTTTTTCCAATATGGAAAGACGATGACCTAAGATTCTATAAAAGAAAATTATAGTTAGCAAAGGAAGATCCAACAAATGGTTCATGAGATTTGTTGTCGATTTTATAAAATAATAGACTATATTGAAGCTGCCATTATATATATTTTGTACTTGTTATAAAATTGTATGGTTTACGTACTTGTTGGCTTTCTTTTGATGTGAAAGTGCAATATTCTTATCGTTTAATGAATCAAATAATGCTAAAGCCAGGCTACGTAAATCAGCAACTGTTGCTTGAGTAGCCGGAAGTTGTGAGAGGTTCGTATTTTGTAGCATTTGCTCAACTAATAAAAGAGCATAGGCGATGTTAGTAAAAAAAAGCGTGCGAAAGAAAATGTATGTATCTTAGATAACATTTCTGCCATGAGTTATTATAATTACAATAAATACTGACCTTGTTTATGTGTTATAATAACATTGCTACTCCCAGGTCCTCCAAATTTCAACGCACTTTTATTTCTGCGTTTCTCTAGCATGCTCTAAAAATAATTTACAAAGTTTATATATTAAAGCATGTTTTAATTCATAATTTATTTCACGGAAAACAGTTATTTACCTTATATTTGGACAACGTTTGTAGATATAAACTCTTTTCCTCTTGTGTTTGTTTTAGTCGTTCTTGGAGATACCTACAAAATAACAAATTTACAAAAAATATTAAATGCATTTTCAGCTTAAGGTTATGATTAATCAGTGGACAATAATTATAGGGAATTTTTAAAATTATAGACATCATAAAACTAACCTATTTTCCATTAAAATTGCATCTATATCAACGATTCTTTTCTCATCGCCTTTCAAAGCAATGTTCAGCTCATGATTTAGGCGACACACTTTCTGCTTATAAGCATCTCTTTCTGTAATAAGTTCTTCCTTTTCGTCCAAGATGGTCTGGACATCCTTCTCTAGCAGAATATACTGAAAGTAAATGAGCGTGGTAAATTTTTGGCCAATTTCGTAAATTTCATGGTGACGAACACATGTCTGTATTGGTCAAACTTTGAAAGAGTTTGTTACAATTTAGTGTTAAATTTTAAGAAAGATCGCGGCATCTGATAATGACATTTTCTGCAACATTTTATTTAAATATTTTTATTAATGACAACATAAAAAGGTTTAAAAAGGTGACTGCCACAAAGATGGCCACTTCATTAGCAGACGATCCAAAAGGCATAATCATGTGTTTGGTATACCCAAATTTTGAGCCAACTTTAGCAAAAAACTAGTTGTTGATGCGAGAAATACACTCAAAAGTTTGACTAAACAATTTGTCATCTGTGTATCTCATTCTGGGAGATGTAATTGAGCAAAATTACCTTGACTTTCAAGGATTCAAGTTGCTCCACGAGGGTTTTCCTTTCCCAGGTTGAAGAGTTACGACTTTGTGCGAGGTCGTCAGTTCCCTCCGTGGTTTGTTTGGCAATTTGTTCACGAAGGAGCTGTTGCGTAACCATTTTATTACCCAGTTTTTATTTTCAAAGTCTGATATAATCTAAGAAAAAGCTTACTTTGATATCACCATTGGCATCACACAACTTCTGTTTGAGTTCCTGCACCTCGCCCTGGAGCGCTCTGTCTCTTTCTTTCACTTCACACAACTGCTGCACCAAAAACTGCAATCATATCATTTTTTTAAAAAATCAATTTACTTTAGTTATTCTGCAACTTCACTAAAATTTGTGTCGTGCTTTATAAGCTAGAACCCAACACTAGAAAACAGTATTTTAATTACGTGATCACTCTGTCCCTTTAAACTTCTGGAGTCAGGGAATAAATGACTTAACTTCCAATCCTGAAATGACAAATTATTGCATTAAAAAAATGGAAAATACTGGTACATGTATGGAATTATTTCTGCTTATAAATTTGGAAATTTATAATGATAAACTTGTGGTAATATTACGTAGGTGTCTAATTAATTTCTGAAAATAATTTTCATAAAAATCATGACATTTTAATTAGTTTTTTTGAAAAGTCGTTGAATTTTGACTTAATCGTGCCATGTTTGTAACAGACGTTTCCTTACCATAATAATAGTAAATAATTGCCTCAATTTAGTAATTGAGAAAAAATTGCGGTAATTAAAAACACGTTAAGAATCATAAACAGTTTAAAAAGCACTCAAAAATTGTACATTGGTCACGGTCATTACGATGATTAGATCTTAGGTCATAAATACATTATGCTGTCATATCAAATAAATCAAAAAATTTACCTTTCCTTTGTCGTTTTTCTGCATGGATTGATCCGGTTTGATGTGTTCAATCATGGCCTTATAATGGTCCCTCTCGTTTCTACAATGTTCCAGTTCCTTGCTGATGATTAAAAGGGCTTGTATTTTACTATCCAACTTTTGTTTCATTATATTGTACTAAAAAATAATGTTCGTTATACAAATAATGAATGTTTATAGAATTAAATAGTGGCATTTCGTCACTTAAAATGTACCCCAAACGATATATAGGGGCCGATTGGGTACGTCTCAAAATAAGAATATTTTGCCCCCTTAAAACCAATGTTCCCACGAATATTTAACAAAACATATTTTTGTTTTACAGTAGACGCTATAATTGATCATAATAAGGTGTCCATCTGTATTAATATTTCTTGAAATTAGGGGCCTACAAATATTTTTCTGCTCTAGAAGCGGATTTCTTTCGTTATGAAAAGTGCGATTTTTCAAAGGTAAGAGTGCAATTACAATTTCACCAGGGTCAATAATGCCCCATAAATATATGACTAAAATAGTTCACTCCAAGATTCTGGACTCTAGCTATCCCCCCTGCCCCCATTCCCCCAAAAATGTGATGACATATATATACGGCCTTGTGCGTGACACCCTGTATATATATACATTATTCTATGAAGTATTTTTGCGATGATTATGCAGTATAGTCAGAAGCATGAAATGACTGTACCTCTCCTAGAAAAACGTCGAAATCCTTATGTGTGTAGCACTGTGAAGCACTCATGTCTTCTTGCAATACCTCCAATTCACATCAGGTGCATTTGAGAGGTTTAATATGCCAAATAACGTTGACTTTTGGGAATGCTATTGGAGAGGAAAAGCCAATATGGTTGACGTAGACGAACCTGGAAATGGAAAGTGAGCGGAACACTGGCATTATTGATTATGTGGCGCTGACGAACAGATGGTCCGACGTGTTTTAAAAATGGCGGCAGATTCGGGATTCTGATATCGATGAAAATGGGAAAGATCCCTAGCAATGACAACATTTAATAAACATTGCTTTGTTTTAAATTCTCCAGTTGGAAAAAGTAGCATAACTACTGTGTTCGGGCCCAGCAGCAAAAATTATTTGGAGGCCCTTTCCTAAAGTCGTGTCCAAAATATTTTTAAAAAAAACAATTACGGACTTTAGGCCTATAGGTGCTTGGGAAGGCCCCCGAAAGCCAACATATATAACATATTCTACGAAAAGTTTTCCCCCCAATAGATCGAGCCTCTGGAAAGTATATTGGATATATATTTGAATGTTTGAATGAATGTAAGGCGTTGGTTCGCTGCAGCATGCACTAACAATTTTTGAGAAATGGTGATTCCAAGAAAGATTTTTGTTAAAACGTTAAATTATTTACGTTTTATCTTAACTGAAGAAATGGAACTTCAGTAATTTACGAAAGTTTTCAATTCCTTAAATGATAACTGGATTAATGAAACGGACACCATTTATTGTAGCTTGAAACTGTTAACGAAATTTTGTTCGTTTGAAGTTTTCATTTGATTAGAAAGTGACATAAACAAAAGCGATTTCCTTGAATATTTAGTCTCTGAATGCATGTGCATTATGTATGCTTATACACCTACCTTTTGGCTTTTTTACAACCAAAATACCACATATTAACATTTGTAGCTTAACTATTAATGAAGCCATCACAAGGAAAACTAAAATCTTCTTTAATTAAGGACAATGTAAATGAAGACATTTGACAAAGACGTGATAGTCATTTTATTAAATATTTCCGTTTTAAATTGGTGACAACATAAATTGAATATTTGTAAACAATTACGTGAATATCTTTTCTAAGTTTTCTTAAATTTGCATTTATATTACATGTATGCTGAACATTTACAATTAAAACGCTGGCTCGGTTAAACGACTTAATTAACATACGTTGCTGACATATTGAGGTTCCTTTTTGAGGCAAATTAAAACATAACGTGCGGTAGTTTATTCGGAATTTAAGAATATCAGATTGGCAAATTATAAATGAATATCGCATACAGAAGGCAATTTTCCGCAACCTAAAAATAATTAAATTTTCCGTAATAATGTATTAAACAAATACAGCACAAACATTTTAAAATGACACTGTTCACTTACCTTTATTATCATAAGTTTATTCAAAAACACAAAGTTCATTAATTTGAACCCATATGGATCACCGTGATACGCAAGTTCATATATGATCATTGAATCAATGCACTATTAAAAGATAAACTTAACCTGGGTATAATTCTTTTTTTTTTTAAATAGTTGGGGAGGCAATTATATTAATTATCATACTAGTCAGAAAAGTGGTACTTAACATACATGTTGAGAACGTCTGCTATTACTTGAGATATGCGTGGTAATTTGTAGAAGATGTGTGAGACTTCTTCTTGACTATAACAATATAGTTTTTAACTTAATTAGTAATAAACATAACGTCGTAATTTCGAAAAATATTGAGCACTAATAATACTTACCTTTTCATTGAAATCTGCAGCAAGACTTAGTACAGCAAATGAAAACAAAAAACCAAAAACTCCACCAACATATAACCAAGCATTTAGCTGATTCTTGTGTGTATCCAGTTGTATTACTTTGACAAGTGCGCAAATAAACATTGCTAATAGTGAATAAATCAGGAATAAGTTTTTTGATGCTAAATGGTTAGCTGTGTTCACCAAACGTTTTAAGCTACCCTGTGCATTTATCATGTTTAAAATAAGCAATGCTTCGCACATTGAGTTTGCCGTTGTTTTTAAATTTTTCATTTTCATTTTAGCCTCTGTTTCACATTGTGTGTACATAGCTATTATAGTGAGTCTAGCAGCTTGTAACAAGTAATACCCAACACTTAAATGAATGAGGATTACACTCAAGGAAAGAAACAGAAAAATATATGCATCAAAAATGACTTCAGCCAACAAAAAACTTGAGTTTTCAAAAGTGTCCGCAGTGTTTTCAAATGGATAACCAATTTCGGTTTCATTTGTGTATGTTGAGATTATTTGAATTGCATTAATGCAAAAGTAAGTTATGTTAACTGCAAAACAAGTAAATATGCAAAGACTTATGCCCATTGTTAAAAATGCACTTTTTTTCAGAGATCGTGTGTTTCTCGCATGTTCCTCTGAATTTAAAAACAATTTCCAATGCTCGGCCAGTTCCACACATATTTTTCGTATGAATTTACTGTAAATCCAAAATATAATAAACGTAATCTGTCCAATCAGAATCACAAGAATTGAAATTATATTGAGACATTCATCACCAGAAATGCTGTTAAAATTTTGAATGGTTTTTTTAACTAAACCATACATTGGGTGGAAAGGCAGCATTAAAATGACTGCATTTCGAAACATCTTCATATAGTACTTTAGCCCAGTTTCATGGGAAAAATCGTAAAACTCTAAAACCATCATTAAAAGTGGAAATCCCTGAAACATTGAATTTCTATCCATTTTGCTTTTTTAAAAATTGTTTACTACTGTAAATACACCTGCTGTGTTTTTGTTTGTGGACAAAAATTTCGGTGAGAATTATTTTATGTACGAAAAGCAATGACGTAACTGTCCAGTTGGATTAATTGAAATGTGCAGTTATAAATTATTAAGACGCAAGCGGTGCTTTTGATATCCTATACATGCAATGGATGTAAGAATTGTTTTGCCAACCAACTAATTATTGAGAACAAATTGTTTTTATACTACATGGTAGTAAAGTGTCACATTTTTGTTGACTTCAATTCTATTGAACACCATGCAAACATGGGAATATTCCCCTAAGACACAACAGATCGAGAAGTGATGGCATATGGATCAGTTGTGTAGTTTGAAATTTGATAGTATGGATTATTTAAATTCAAGAAGTTTATTTGATATTTGATAACCTTTACATGCACTTGGTTATGTAACACTTGTTTTTGCTAAGCTAACTAATTATTAAGTTACTTTTTAACAAAACTGAATCACTATTCACGACAATTAATTTGTAGCCAGAAGTGTAAACATTTTTTGAAGAACTATGACCTGATTAAATAATGGCAGCAAACAATTATTTCTTACCTTCGATTAAATTCAATTAAATGTTATAATGTAGGCCCAATTTAACTCAGTACCCTACAGGCAGAAAATAAATGACATATGGTAGGGGGGTCGTACCCAATTATTTCAGGGGAATGATCGTACGTCAGTAGCGACTTAGACATAATTGTTAAATTGAATTTTTTCTAAATCTGGATTTTCCCCAGAAAGGCTATTCCATCATCAAATCGCATGCAAAAAGAAGGACCGATAGCAATTGCATCCATCTTGGCACGAAGCTCGGTCAAAGGATTTGAGTGCATGATTACATCTACTCCTAGAGTGGTCGTTAGGTGTTAGTATATTAGAATTACGAGAAAGATTAAAACGTTTAAATAACCCCAAAGATAACATTTCGCACCTTGAACTCAACGTGTCCCAATTTACCGAGTGGAGCATTTCTGTCACACTCGTGGAATGTTAGTAACTGCCCTTAACAAATCTGGCTGCCCTATGCTGGACCATCTCTATATCCTGAATAGGAACCATCCTGTGAGGGTTCCGAATAGGAGCGCAATATTCCAACATAGGGCGAACCAGAGTTGGGTAGCCAGTTTTCACTGCATTTTTCTCACATTCTCGAAATACGCGTTGAATGGATCTAAGGCGTTGGTTCGCTGCACCAACAATTTTTGTGAAATGGTGGTTCCAAGAGAGATTTTTTGTTAATAAAAACCCCCAGATACTTAACAGTATCAACGACAGCACCATCCAGAAAATACTCAGTTTGGGTTGATTACGCTTTTCCCCTTATTTAACTTTAACTGCATGCCATTCATTGCACCATGAACTGCACCAACAATACAATATCAGAATATTATATTCCACTATTAGTAGCATATATCTAATAAATTGCATTCAATAAAATAAAACCTGTCGTTTATCAAACATATGTTTGGATTTTCGCATGTTTTAGAATTATTGCCCCCATCATATCCATCATTTCCTGTGATATTAAAAAAAATAACCGTTGTATTTTGTATTATTTGCGTTCGTTCATAAACCAATGAGAGTAATTCTTGAATGACTAGTATATAATACTGAATTTTGCAATCAGTATAAATAAGTATATGTTGCGATCTACAATTTGAATGCAGTTGTAAGATTTTGATGAAACTTGTATCTGCTGTGAATATTTAATGTGAGTATGGCGTCATCAATATAACTATGTTTATATGTATTAATATCATTATAGACATGACCACATATGAAAACAAATAATGTTTCCTACATTTGTGCAAAATTGGATTGACTTTGATGAAAGAACAAAAAAGTTACGAATTTATGAAAAATGTTCCCCTTTTGAAGGCCACCCCGTACAATTTTCAATTTTTGTGTGTTGCAGAGCGATTGTAATGAAATCCATTCATGTCACAACCGTGTTATTCATCATTGTCATGATTCTAACAACGATTTGTGCGTATAAATTGGAAAATGTTGAAAAACAGGGACGACAAGCGCGTCTGCTTATTCCCATGGTTGGTTGCGAAGCTTGCCTTCCTGAAAAAGGACGTTTTTCTTGCTGTTTAATCAATTTTATCTGTTGTAGTAAGTTCTTAGACGTTTTTTCGTGTTTCTAAAACTGTATTCTTTTTAGTAATTTTGATTTTGCTGAAAATTCCACCGAGTAGTACCGTACTTATCCAAAAAATATGAAACGCATGAAACGTTTTTAAAATTAGTCATTAGCCTAACATGTTTATATTTTTAATCCAGGTTATCGATTAACCCCTCTTCCTGCTCTTCCTGGTCGATGATGATGCCAATGCACCCAACAAACGTTTCTCCAGTTTAATTTAAAGGGGGTAAAGCCATTGCAATGAGTGTTTATATTTTGATAAAATAATCAAATGCATAGCTGTCATGTTTTTGATTTTTTACAATAATTATATAATGATTATTGGTATTTATTTTTATTCATTATTCATAAAAAGCTTTATAAATAACAATAAAAATCTGCAATATAGCGATTACGATCGATGCTAAAATCATCTTTTCCCACTTGTAAATGTCTGAATGCCACAGTTACGTTTTTACAATTATAGACTATACAATATGAGTTTATGATTGAAATTTTAGTGCTGTAATTAGCAGATCCATTTTCTGATAAATATCACATTTCCTGGTTTTATATCTGATGCATCAGTAAGTTTTTATATAAAAAAATTAGTTTTATTATTAAAACTCGCATTTTGAATGCCTTATTATGCTTTTCATGGTAAAAAGTATGCATACAACAATATTGTTAGGAAGGCCAACAAACTTTGAGCATAAATATTGAGTACAAATTTGCAATACAACTCAAAGTTGTGACAATCTTGTTGCCTCGATACATTTTAGTTACTGAAAGTGTTCAAATGAAAGTTACTCGTGTATTAATTTTGTTAACTGTGATGATGGTGATGTTAACAGCAATTTCTTCTAACAAATTTGAAAATGTTGTCAAAGTTGATAGCAAGCCTCGTTTATTCTTTCCGTTACTTGCCTGCGATACATGTTTCTCAATTAAAGGGCTTTTTCTGTGCTGTTTGACTAATTATTTATGTTGTAGTATGTATCTTAAATTATTTCAATGTATTTCGTCAATGTTTTTAGAAGTTGTCTAACATTTTGAAACATCTTTGTGCATACAGGCTGGAGAAGCACCACAACAGTTAACGGACGTTGAGGGGGATGATTCAGATCAGGAGTGATAATTCATTTTTCAGAAACAAACTAAAATTATGAAACATTGTTTTATTTCAACTGCATTTTTTTTTTAAATATTGCCATTTTTACATTTTTAAGAATTAATAAACTCGTACTCAAAGAATGTGTTAACGAAAAGTTGTTTTGTGCTTAATTTCAGTATGCAGGGTGGGCCAATTAAAAGGAAACCAACTTTATAAAGATCATAAAATGGTTATTTGTTAATGGAATTTAATGAAAATGTGTTCAAATATTGTTTTTATCTTTACTTTCGAATTTCCCGCGTTCACGTTCTTTTTAATGACGTAACCATTCCAATTTGTCTTTCAAAATGGCGTTCACTGAAGAAGAAAGAACCGTGATAAGTTTTATTGCATAAAACGAAAAATTACAGTGCATGCTAGGCAATTTTTGAAACTATTTCCGGAGAAAGGTGCTAACTTTGAACACGAAATTGAAATAGGGAATTTTTTTTGTATCATATATTTAAGTACACATTTACAAATTTTCCATAAATTCCATTAGCAAATAACCATTTTATGATTTTCCTAAAATTGGCTTTCTTTTTATTTATCCACCCTGTAGATTCCCGATTCCTCTTAATCTGGTTCCGATGTGTCCCAATTAACCGGCATTTTGAATTCGGAATGTGAAAAGGCATTAAACACAACATGGAAGGTATATATGACATAATGTAAAAATGGCAACCAATCAATAAAAGTGTAAATTTGTTTGTTGACATTATCGGTTTACGTATCCATGGAAACTGTATCCCAAACAGAAAATATTCGAAAATATGAAGATAGCGTGTTTGGGACGTCATTGAAAATGTTACAAGATGAAGAACATGTGTAAGCATCAAATAGCTTTTATCGTAAACGAGTTTTATGTTGGGCCATGATCAAGGGCATTAATCCTTTTGTTTATTGTGATAAAATAATCAGGGGTGAAATAATCGATTTCATGTTATCGCAAATGACTTGTGGTACAAATGGGTTCTGCGCATATCCTAGCTGACCTTAATGTATGGCGAAACAGTGTTGCAGTACTAAAGCAAAAAAAGGGGGTCACATAGGGTCCATTTAAGAAGGACGTCCTCAAGAGGGGGGTTGGGGGTCTACTGGCATGTTGACAGGGGGAGAGAGAGGGAGAAGCCATTATGAACGTCCACGTACTAATGGTGGTATTTCTCAGTTTTTTGGATTTTTGGTTTGAGTTTTAAAGGTCAGTGAAAGGGGCAATGGACATTGGAAAAATTGCGTCCCCAGTCCCAAATGTACTTGAATTTTTAAAACCTCGAGAAAGTCGGGAATTATGCCTAAATTTGTGTTTAACACACCAATTGGCTAAAATGGACTCGTGTGGATAGGGGTAGGTTTGGGTCAATTTTTAAAGAAATTTCCGGGACGTTAAGATTATAAAGATTAAAAAAGTATACCTATATATTTTTTATTAATTACACAGTCAGTTAATCTATAACGAGTTTTTTTATTTGGTTTTATTGGTGATGCATGTTTTATTCATATTTTAATCTTTTTTTAATAATAGTTATACATCGGCTTTTGAATCCGACTTCGTAGACACTCCAAGGAATAGTTCCTTTCCAGTACCATTTCAAAGAAAGGGTTCATTACGAAAACACGAATTTAGACGAGCATTAATTAAACCAACATCGGATCCATCCGATCATACTACCAGACAAATGAAACATACACGACCATCGAGTAACAAAGATGTTTATGCAAGATCTAGCAAACCTCCAAAACCGGTGGTAATGATACCTTCCAATCAATCACTAATTTGTATTGATAAGTTTTATACTTCTTTAAGAAGTTTCAATTTATTTTCAGAGCATAAAACTAACCTCACCAGAAGAGCTAACCAGCATCAGTGATAACTTGGATTTAGATTCCCAGTCACACATAAACACGATCAACAGAAAAAAATTAATTCAACCATCAACTTCATCAGCAAAATCAAATAGCAAAAAGTCACATTTGAGAAATGGGCAGAGAACCAAGCAACATTCAGATAATTCTGACTCTGGAATTGCATTGCATCAAGATATTACAGGTATATTTGCCTCTTTTACAGTCTCATCTGATAATTTCACTCGCAAAGTTATATTTATGGAATTTTAAATTATGACAGATCGGCCCATTGATGATTCAGTTTTTGCGCAGGAGGAATATGACTTACTGGTAAAGAAGTCGAGTTTTTAAACCCATTATGATCCTTTTCTATCTCTAGACATCTTGAACTCTGTTTTTCAGGAAATTCCTGAACAATTACAACAAATCATTAAAGTATATCAAGTAAAGTTAATGCAAAAGGACGAATTGCTAGAAATGCGTGAGGTGTGTTGTCATATTAAAAAAAAAGTACCTTTAATTCCTAAACATTTTAGCTAAAATTAAATAAATCTTAAGTAGGAATTGTACAAAAAATATATTTTCAGTTAAATATAGTGACTTTGGAAAATAGGCTACGAACCATGGAACAGGAAAACAGCCATTTGAGGAATTTGGTGCAAAACACAGAAGCTAAAATGCCTGTTTCTCTCCAAGAATGGTAAGTCCCAGATTTATTTTATATTAATATAAGGTCCTTCAAGTAGGAAATTTGTGTTGTTTTCAATTTTAACGTTCAATTAGTCATACATTTTTGAAAAATCCTTACATCCCCCTGTGCTTTCCTTGTAAAATCTTATTTTGCCCAACACCGATATATATATTTAATTTCAGAACAAAACTATAAGTATATCGTATTTCTTATTTATAGGAAACTGATTCAAGAACAAGCGGAAATGGTGATAGATGTAAACGAGGCCCTAACTGAACAACTAAATCATTTGCAGAATAAAATAAGAGAAACTCAAGTGAATCACAAGAAACAAGGTATGTTAACAACACGCCGAAATATGTTGTTTATAAAAACAAAATATGACATCAAATATAAAAAAACTAGAACATGTTATTCTTCTTAGAAATTATTATCAAACAATCTTTGGATGCGTGCAACGATGAAAAAAATATCATTTCTGAGGAATTGAAGCAGTTGCAGCAAAGATTTGAATTCTTGAGAGATGAATACAACGTTTTTAGACTACAAGAAAACGACAAAATGTCTAGAGAAGAACACAGTTTGTCTGTCCAGGAATGCACCAGGTGAATATTTATGAATGTAGCTTAGTAATTATGATTTTCGTTACATTCATGGTGTTTTATAAATTCCAGGCTTTTGGGAATTTTAAAAGATAAATATGAACATGGCATTAACTATGCAAACACCCGTCTTAAGGTAAATGTATATGCAATATGAGTCATAAAAAGTAGAACCCAATAAAAAAAATCACAACTTCTTGAAAAATTCTTCGATTTAAATGATATTTGGCACTTAAATAGAACAATAGTGTAGGAGAAAAAATTAATTATAAAATGTGCTCAAAACGTTCCCCGGGGGCCTTTACCCTAACCCGGAGTCAAACGTGCCATTCTTTGATTGACGAATCGATTATACGTTGTCCGAGTTTGATCCAAGTTTTCTTGATTCGTTGTTTCGAGTCTTCGATATTTTATAAATAACAAAAATCCGAGTTTTGTCGCATGTCCGGAACAAGATTTTCGTTCCGGCACTATTGTTCTATATAAGTGCCAAATTTCATTTAAATCGAAGCATTTTTCACGAAGTTGTCATTTTTTATATTGGGTTCTACTTTTTTATGACTCACAGTGTATATAAAACATAACCACGGTCTTTACAAGGCGGAAGCTGATTATACAAATACTTGAGCGAACTGTTTTAGCTAGTTTTTCCTAATCCATGTATTTAATAATAATATTTTGTTATAATTGTATAAAGGCTGTTTTAACGCAAAAGAGTAACCTAATTATGCAGACGACTCAGCTAAAATCTGCTTATCAAGAACTTTCTGCTGAAAACAAAGTATTGGTGACTTCATACAGGTAAAACTAAAGTGTGTTATTATAATTTTTGTTTTATTTGTAGTTATTTTGTTACAATTGTACGTTCCTTTCGCAATTAGGAAGGGTTTAACGAAATTACATCGTCTTTCCAAGTCTTACGCTAAGTCGAAGACGAATTGTTTGCAGTTGAAAATGAAACTGAAATTAGTTCATAATCAAGTATGTATAATTAATTTAAAGCTATACAAATATTAAAATTTAATAATTAATAAAATCAATTACAATAAAAACCCTGTGTTTATAATTTTAGGTAAATGAAATGGTTATCAGACAAAAGGTTGCAGAACAGAATGAAAGGTATAATGAATAGTTGTTTCGTAATAAATAGTAGTTATTTCCATTTCATAAAACAACAACAAAAAATAACATTTTCAGTTATGAACAAAAGCTGCAACAACTTCAGCGTTTGCTTGCCAAACGTCACGTAAAGCTAAGGAAACTTCATAAACTGCCAAGAAACCCATAACGTAAGTCGATGTAGGGTATTAATGACTGCCACAAAAGATGTATAGTAACTACAACGACATTAATCATGGTGCTAATGGAATAGAAAATATTGCTAAGTCAATTCCATACAAAAGTTATACGTGGAGTTTGCAAAATATAAGCATTTATCCAGTTTGTGAAATTATCAGGTGTTGAATGAAACAAAATTTCATTAAACGCACTTTATTTAACCGCTAAGTGGGTTGTTTCAAATAATTGAAATATTATTCTACTTCATAATTATTGTGAGTACTCTGTATGACGTGATTGTGATATTTTGGTGTATAGTCGAAATACTAATACTTTAAATTTCTAACGTTGTGAATTTGGTGCTATTTTGGGTTTGTAATAAACATATTTCAAATTATTAAGAATTTTTATTGCATGATTTTCCTCGACGTCAGAAAATTACAGTGCAACCTCGCATAACGAGCATAAAAATGTATTTTTCACAGATTTAATTTAAAGGGTTTCTCTTTCGACTATTTCTCCGGTTTCACACAGCCTCTTCTATTTTTCTTTGAATGATTAAAAGCATATACCCGTCTTTCGCGGCCCCCGACCTTCGTTTTCCATAATAAGACCACAGCAGCTAGGGCCTGCGACGTCCTTTCCACTTTTGATTTTCATGAAATATTGCATTTCCCACCCCTTGCTACGCCACTGTTACGCAGACCTTTAATGATCAATTATACTTACCTTTTCTTGCATTCAAGATAACACGATACCACTTAAATTAAGATAAAATTACTTACCAAATTTATTTGAGTTGCGCGTGTCAGAAACAGAACAGGCTGTGATTGACGACGGCAATTGTATGACGAAAGAGAAGGAAAGCAGAGGAGAGGAAGGAGCACGGTCGCGGCCGATTTTTAGAGGAACTACCCCGGCATTTGCCTGGAAACAACTGTGGGAAACCGCGAAAACTACAGTCAGGGTAGCCGACCCAGTTGGGATTCGAACCTGGGTCTACCGATTGCCAGACACATAGTGTTACCACTAAACCACCTAGCTCGGTACTGCTGGTGGACAGTAACCCATTTCAAGTGGACGTATCTCCCGAACCCCATGGATCAGACGCATCACCAGATCTTCCTGGTTAGTATTATATTAGTCATTATTTATGCCACAAATACTAAGTTAATTATCGTAAAGACTTAAGTTTTCTCGCCATTGCAGTCCTACGGCATATGACATATTTTTGAGAATCCCTTTAAATGAAATCTATGTACAATTTTATTGCCCCGGCCGGGGCTATATTAAAAAAGCGAAATTTTAACAACTAAATTAATCGTCTTTCAAAAGTACTATTAATAATTTTAAATATATAACTATAAAAATAAAAAAATTCAAATATCCCGCCGTTTTTAGATAGAGCGGCCATATTGATGCTCCTTTCTTGGTGATTGATTATGACGCCAAATGAATTCAATGCAAAATAATTTTACATCAAACGAATAGAAACTGTAAAATAATGGTTTTGTTATATAATATATTAACACACTCATAATTTTTTATGCAGAATACAGCAAAACTATTTTTATAATAAAAGTGCATATTTTTAATATTTTATTATATTCCAGGCGTATGTTATAAGTGAAGTGAGTCAATAATTCTGTGTTCCAATATGTCACCCGTGCCGTGGCTTTGAATTGTTTGATGGCCAACAATTTCATTCCTAAAATCGCAAAAAGTCTGCTGATTTGAAGTAAATACGGTGCAAATGTGGGATTAATTGTAACCGTGGCTTTTCAGTAATAATATCATATAAATACGATGGCAGGTGAAGAGGTAAATATGACTTTATTGACTAAGTTCTCATACGGTTCGATGATGAACTTCGCATTCGTTATACAATAGCAATATCAATTATATAATTCAATTATGTATATCAATTGTTTGCTTATTAACAATTGTTGTACATCGACGCTCTATAGATCAGTATTAAATTGGCATTCGAGTATCATGGAAGGGATGAGAGACGTTAGTAATTATGGAATCAAAAAGGTGTAGGAGGGATGGGAAGGAGCACGTCATGGTCAGAGACTCATGGTAGCTAGAAAAAATTAATTAATTTAGGGAACTTTTCTGGTGTTTACAGGAATAGTTCCTTGAAGCTAGGGCGACCAACTTTTTATAGGGACGAACCGAGCAACATTCTTTAGCATTTATCGACCATTGATACAAGAAAGAGGGACCGAACAGCTGCTTATCGATTTTGGGTCAATTAAAATGGTCCAATCATAGTGTTTATAATGCAATAATAAATATAAAATACTAGCTTGGACCAGGATGAGGGACATGACAATGTTTTTCAATTGTAATTTGTTACAAAACTTGAATGTTAAAACTTGTTTTATTTTAACAGGAAATTGTTCTAAGGTCTCACGAAGAAAGGCTAAGGTTAGTGAATATCTTACTGTTGTAGTGCTCTTGCTGTAACATGTAATGTAATCAAAGTTTTATTTGTGTTTAATTGCATTTTTATTCTTTTAATGTAGGTTTGAACATGACCAGTTACACGAGAGACACAAAGGTGCATATAAAGTCCATTTTGCTTTTTGCGGGTTATGTGTGTCCTACATTTTACCAGTGATGTGAAAATGTCACTCGTCAATTCTTGTTTTTAGACATTATTTAAAGGTAAAAACAGGAAGCAGTGAGTGATGCTTTTACATTGTCAGTTCCAGTAAAGTAGAGGGTTCACCGTTCATCTTCATATTAAACTCTTGTGACTTGTACAAGCTTTCTAACAAATTATTTGTCTTTTTTTCCCTAGGGCATGATAAGATGCATACAGAAATTGTGTTAATTCTAATAGTCAGCGTTGTTGTAGGACAAATTGCTCTTGTAGAATGGAAGAAAAGGTGGTTCAAATCATATCAGGTATTACTGCTATTTTTACTTTTGCTGTGTTGGTAATTGGACCACGTATCCTTGGAAACGTTTTGCACCTCTCATTATCAGCAACATTTTATAGGTTATAAGTTATAATTGCTACTCAAAAAACATGTTTTAGCTTTTCAATGACCTGCAGATTATTTATTTAAAATGCTATTTTATTATTATAAAATTCTTAACTTTAACTTAGCTTTAGCTTATGCTATAATTTTATAAAATTATAAAGTGCTTAGCTCGCCCAATTAAGAGATGATAAAGTAGAGTAGCAATGAATTATTATTGTAGCGCGAGTGTGTAGCAGTGAAGAGAAGGCGTAACGTGTATAAGCATGACCTCATCATTGTGTTTTTTCCGATGATACTTTTTAGTGCTCATTGAGTGTATACTGTGTATTTATACTTGCCAGGAGTGTAAATTTTAAATAAATAAATAAATAAATAAATAACTTTGTATGAATTTTATGCATTTTTAATGATTTGTGTAATTGTTGTTTCAGATGGCCACATTGCTTGGAATGTGGGTTATTCCAATTATAATTTCGACCTATCAAGCCTGGTGGCGTTTTATCACAGTTTGGGTTATTTTTTCTGTGATTACTATTTTCATCGTTAGAAAATCTACCAGGCAACCAATTGACGGATCTACACCTAGGCAAGCATTCCTGATATAATTTTTAATATATATATTTATATATATATATATATATACCGAATTTAACAGACTTCAAGACGCAATAGACTATAAGACGCACCTTAATTTTTAAGCCATTTTTTAAAAAAACACAAGTAGTATAAGACGCACCTGAATTTCGGAGGCAATTTTTTGAAGAAAAAAGTGCGTTTTATAGTTCGTAAAATACGATATATATATATAAGTTAGAAAATCAGATGTATTAAGCAAATTTGCAAACACTTGTGAAGAGATATTTAACGATAAATGGCGACATTAGATTTGTTCTCCAGTTTGACCAAAAATGTCGACACCATGTATGCAAAACTTTTTAAAAAGATGATAAATTCATTTTTAAAAAATTGTCTTTGAAATGTTTCGTCCGAATAAGTCTTAACTTTCTATATCATACTCGTATATTATGATTTTTTCAGATTAGTTTACAAGTGGTTTTTCCTAATATATAAAGCAAGTTACGCTCTGGGAATAGTCGGATACATTTTACTCATGGTTACCATCATGGGACTGAATGTGGTGTTTAATGTGAAACCCCACTCGTGGATGGACTTTGGTATTATGTGCCTTTTCTACGGACTCTATTTTGGTGTGATGGGACGCGACTTTGCAGAAATCTGCTCTGACACTGTAGCTGCCAGAATAGGAGTATGTGCAAGCATTATATGAAATCGCCCGCAATGACAATTCTGTAATATAGGCTTGTTATTGGGAGGCAAAGTGATATCCTTTCTGATTTCTTGCTAATTTACATAGAAATGTATTTTTTAGCAGTTTAATCTTCTTTGTTTTGTTTGTCGCTCAGTATTATAATTCGACGGGTCTGCCTTTGCGTCAGCTGGACCCCGGAGTGTGTGCCGTCTGCGGCAATGCAATACATCAGAATCCGGAAGTTGGTGTTGAAAACACTTACAAGCTCAATTGCAATCATAAGTATCTTTTTTAAATGCACTGGTAGGTTATAATTACCCCTTAAGAAGAATGCCAAAGTAGTTAATTGTCATTTCATTTTAGAATTTATCTGGTTAATTTTAATTGTCGCTTTAAAAACGTTGATTCTTGCGTTAAAATTTGTTTCTCATATTGTCATTGCCCTTGACTGGTTATAAGCTTTCATGAATTTTGCATTCGGGGCTGGTGTATAATTGGCAAGAAGCAAATCTGCCCTTACTGCAAAGAAAAAGTGGACTTGAAGAGGATGTTCCTTAATCCGTATCCTTTTATCTGGTTGTAACCATTGTTGGGATAGAAACATATGCGAAGAGCACGTTGCTACAACAGCTGCACACATTAAAAAAAAATATTATGGTATAAGTTTATTTTTGCAATTTATTTTTTTTGTAAAACAAAATGTGTAGACATTTTCTTTTTCAAAATATTAAAAATTGCTGATAGCACAGTTTTATAAACAAAATTTAAAATGCAAACATATAATATGTAAGAAAATTGGTTTTGAAATTTACACAATGTGCAGTTTTCATTTTTTAATTATAATTTTTCCAAACCCTGCATCCTAGAATAATATGACATTTTTTGTAAAAAGAAGACAAACAATTGTTGGCCTCTTTGTTTTTGCTTAATGAAACCCAGCTGGGAACGCCCCCACGTGATGTACGGACAACTTCTGGACTGGATACGGTACCTTGTTGCGTGGCAACCACTCATCCTCACCTGCGTTCAGATCATCAACTGGTCCCTCGGACTGGAGTAAAAGTGTTACACAGCCTTACAATACCCCGCAATATAAAGGAACAACTTGTCTGTTATACAAAACCATGCCTGCCACTGCCATTAGTCAAAGGTGACATGCCAGTAATACTTTTGTGCAATTCAGTTAGTGATTTTTAAAATTATATCCAAAATTAGAAGAATGTGTATAAACTTATTTATGAATAAAATTAACTCTCTTAACTTTTGCACCACAGCAATATTTAGGCAGTATCTCCTGTCCTGCATTTCATTGTTTGATGGCTCTGAAATCGTCTTTTATCCATCATGTAGACATTTCCATGTAAAAAGTGTTTGACATATCCTGGGATGTTCGCACCAAAGATTGATCAAGTTTAAGTTAAAAATTGTGTTGAAATATTTTTTCCTTTCCAATTGTAAATAAGGATCTAAATCCCTCGACAAATTAGTATTGCATATCTACGATAAAGTTTTCATGTTGCTGCTATGAGGTGTAGAATGTGGGGCCAAATTGTAAATCTGGAAGCAATCTGGAGGCATTTTTCCATAAGCTCAGTTGAAAAATGTTCAGATTTGTGTTAATCATTACACAAATAATGTGTATATTTTACCTAGAAAACCTCGAAAATTGAGGGCAGACTTTAAGCCCACTCTGAAAATTGGGTTATATAACAGCAACTTGTTCCTATTGTAAGCATACTTATGGACATTTTTTGCAAATATGTTTAATGTATTCATGATTCACGCTATCAAGTTCCATAATAAATTTATGCTTGTAAATAATTGCTGGACTTTTATTTTTCATGAACAATGAAGAAATTGGCAACAAGACACTGAGAAGTTTACAGGATATTGTTATTTATTTAAAGGCCGTACATAATGCATTTAGAAGCTGGACGTTCAACAACAAATTTACTCAACGGATAAATTCCATGAAAGCCAAACAACTTCGTTGGCACGGTAAGTTATTCTCAAACATTAGAATTTTCATATATCAATAACGTAGAATATTAAAGTCAAAGAAATAAGTTAAGTCTTATACATTATTTGAAACTTGCAGACCAGTTTGGATTTTATAACGGAAGTTCCTGTTTAATGGAACAATTGTACCAAGCAAATTCCTGTATTCATATAATACTGCATCGCTGGACAAAGGGGTTATTTATATGCCAAAATGGAACGTCTTATGGTAAATATATTTTGCTTTTTTATTTATACGTACAATATGTAGTGTTGTCAGATTTGCCACTGACTAAACAGTTGTTTTTTAATTTTGTGAATTTTTTTTCTCAAAACAAACCCCTTTTTGAGTTTTTTCATGCTAACTTCATGAAAAAACTCAAAAATAGTTTAGTTTTGAAAAAAAAATCACAAAATTAAAAAAAAAACTGTTTAGCTAGCGGCAAATGTGACAACACTACATATGTCATGTGTTTAAACTCATATCGTGCAAACATTCTAATGTTCAAGTGTTCAAATAAAACCAGTGATGTAACCAGGAATGTTCATCGTATTTTAAATTATATTCAGTTGTGAGCCCTTACATTCGGGTAATTAGAAAACATCAATTACAATATGATCATAAAATGTTACTCAGCGAATGTAAGAAAACTCTTGCAAAACAGTATAACACATCTGTAACTGCCTGAACATATTGTTTTTCATTTATAAAACAAAATTCATAACCTGCAACTAAACACATCATGCAGTTATAAATCAAAGCACATTTCAACACGACAGTTGACTGAATTTTAAGATACTGATAAACCATCATCAAAATGTAAACAAGCATGGTAACAACCTACAACAAATGTCGATACCCTAAAAGCGATAACTATATTTATATTATACGCTTATCAGGGCTCGATGAAAGGCTTGCGCCGCTTACTTTTTTGCCCTTGGTTTCAATCCTCAGGTTGCATCGCAATGTATACCCCTATATCGAAAACTTAATTGGTTATGCGACTGGCCTGCAACAGGGACATGTTTGAAATGCCATCCTTGAATGCACATGTAATACTTGGAGGGCTGTGATATAGGTCCTGATATCATATTTCTAAAATAATCACTTAAGAAAAGATCGTGCAAAACTCAATGCTATTCTCTGAAAGTTTTAGCATTGAAGTAATGTTCCCCTTAACTGTTAAAACGTGATCTTTAGACTTTGACAGAACTGTACATACCAATTAAGTTGACCAGGAATTCTAAATTTTAAGGTGTTCATAATTGCATAATATTTTTGAGAACGAAAGCTGACCGAAATAAAACACCCAAAACTTAGTCCCGTCCAAAAATACAGTACTACACCATGTGATCCTAGAGTATTCAAGTGCTCTCATGTATCACATTATGCATTAGTTAGGAGATCAGTTTGCAGTTGTAAATTCCCTTGGAAGAAATGCTGGGAACTGTCCCTATATCACCGTCTTCATATAAGACCAAACAGGTGATAAAACTAAGGAACTTCCAGCATTAAGTACCCCAGTTCTTGAACGGTTTGATAGGATTTTAAACAGGTATGGTGTTGCGCACCCCAACATGTACTTGACCTCTAATTTTCAAGAACAGATAGTACCATTTAAACTCGCCTATAACTGCATCAGAATACATGTTTTTGGAATCACTTTTTTGTGAAACCTAAACGGCTCTAATGGCATGCTGTACGCCCATAATGTTGTACAGCTACATGGCGGCATCTTATTTTTTTAAAATAAAAGTTCCGCATTTCCATTCAAAAATAAACAACAAAAAAATCATAAAATTGTATCACATCTGCATCGTACAAGGAAAGAATTTTCCTTACAAAGCAGTAGGTGATTATGCATTTTTGCTACGCTTTTGTATGGAATGGTCTATTTCAAAATAATAGTATCATCTGTCACATAACACTGCAATGTAAATACCACAATTATGCAGTTATCCTTATTAAAAGGTTTTTTTTAAATAAACTTTTCTTCATTGCTGTGGTATGTGCCTGCAGTTTGAACACTATTATTTCGACATTGCATATTATTGATATATACAATGCCCTTTCGTCAATTGTATACCAACAGCGGTAATACTTTTGACGATTCTTGTTCAGGGAAAAAAACATTCCCCGATGAATATCATCTGCATCAATAAAAATATCAAGAAAAGGAGAACTATAACATACCATGTCATTATTACATATGGAGTTCAAAAGCATCTAATCAAAAGTAGGCAAAAATCAAAGTAAATTTAGAATAATAAAACAAGCTAAGCATTAATTTAAAAATGAGCTGCTAAAAATGTGGTTGCTCTTTTTTTCCAAATTTCCGACATTGCATTTTTGCATGTGAATTAAAACCTCCAGTTAGCATATTGAAAACGAGGGGGAATTAAATAATACATGCTAAGCATTACTGAAAAAAAAGGAAAAATAAGCTCCCTGCTGTTAAAAGTCAGCTCATCGGCACGTTTCTTTTCTTAGTTACCGTTTTGACACCTAGACTGTGGTTTTTTTCCAATCCAGATTCTCTCAGCATACATCTCTCCACTCACTGTGTATCTGCCGTCAAAGTGTACCTGCGTGCCAACGGGGAATGCTAGGTGGGACACTGGCCGGCCATTATAGAAAAAGGCATGAGCCGTGAACTTAAGTACGTCCCCACTGTCAGTCTCCAAGATTCCTTCATAGTTATCCTTGGACACCATTTTCCCAGTGCCTTCCTCAATCTTTTCGTTGTCCGCTTCATAAATGGCGTCGTCTTTCACTGCCCCTGAAGCGTTGCTAGAATCAGCCGGCGGTCCCAAGTCCAGCAGCAAATCCACATCGCTATCCCTTAGCTCCGTGGTCTGGCCAGAATGTGATTTAGAATTGCTTGATTTACTCCTTGTCTCCTCCAGATTTATTGGTTTGGCTACCGGGTCGCCCATGCTGAACGAATGAGTTTGTGGCAAAGGCATTGTTGGACAAGACATATACTTGGCAGGTGGATTGGACGCCATGTCAAGATTGTAAAGATCCAGATCAGTGGCCACCCACTTGCTGGTGTCCTTCGTCATCTTCCCACTAGTCACGATGCACCAAAATGTGTCTCCAACTTTTGCATATGCAGCTTTGTCCAACAGTCCGTCTGCTCTGGACATGATCTGTTTCCAGTAGAACATAATGCTATTCGCCCATGGATCCTTGCCGAAAGACAAGCGCCCACCCTCAGTCGACAGCTCTTGCATCTCAGCAGTGACAGATATTAAGTTACTCTGATCAGCATTGTCGGTGCTCTTTGTCGGAGGCCACAAACTGAAGGCTCGCCAATGAACGGGGAAGGCAGAGTCTTGGGCAGCAGGGCACAGGTGGGCAAGGAACATCACCCGGGCACCTTTCTTGAGATGGGAGCGCAGCGTTTTCAGTTCTTGCTGACCCCTCATTCGGCCAAGATGGAATGTGATCAGTGCAGGTTGAGTCTGTAAAATAAGTATTTGGACAAAATTAATATCAGATTGCATACATCAGATTGACAAATATGTCAACCCTAATAATCATTCATCGATTTACCTTGTCGCCTTCTTCGAATTCAATCAACGAATCTGTATCGCTACCGCCGTGCGGATAACAGTAGCCGATGTCTCCGGAAAAGTACGTCACCACAGCCTCCCCGTAGTACACCGGGGAGGTAAGAACCGTGGGCAATGCCAGTAGTTCGGACAAAGCGTCACCTGGATTAGCATCTTTCAAGATCGTTTTCCACACGGCTACTGCCCGATACTTGTTACGCTTGCCGAGCTGGTTGTGAAACAAGCATTCTACTAGGTCTCCCTGTTCAAGATCAGATTTTAAGTCTTTAACAGGCTCCATGTATGAAGCTGCATCAAAATAGATGTTGTCGGACGAGTTCAAGCCACGGCGAATAAAGCCAAATTGGCCACCAATAGACTGTATAGAACCGCTGTAATGCCTTAGAAGTGAATTTTGCTCCTCAGAATTGTTGGAACGCTTCTGCTTTCCATACACTACGGTGCCAGCTTCGGTGATGTTGAAGGTCTTGTTGGATTTTAGGAAAAACGTCAGTGCCTCGGTCGTACAACCATTCTGCTCGCAAAACTCCTTTGAAGCCATCAATTGGTCAACAGTAAGAGGACCTTTGGCCTTTAGGAACGCTTTTACGCTCTTTACAGTTAACCCGTGATCTGCTATCTTCGGGACTTTTCCAGCTTTAAGACTCGTGCCATTCTGGTTTTCATTTTTAATTAACTCAACCATTTGGTTTTCGTGCACCACGAATGCGCCGGGACAACGGACGAGCAGATTCAGCAAGTCTATCGGCTTCGTGCCGACCACCTGAAGGGCGTCCGGTGATCTCTCCTTCAGCTCTTGGAACAGCTTGTAGAGAGGAACTCGCTTCTTGTCGTTCATAAGGCTCGCTAGGCACCGCAAGACGTTGGCGAGTTTCTGTTCCTCTGTTGTGACTTTGGGGGACTTTGCTTTTTGCGGCATCTCAACATTCGCATTGTCAGTGCCCCTCTCGATCACGAAGACGGTGCCGTCTGGCAAAATGACAAATTCCTCCGAATGAGTCTCCAAAAAGTTGAACAGCGCCTTACTAGAAAATATAAAGTTGCGCACGTCCTCGTCACAGTTCTGGAGCAACTCGAAAATTCGGTGTACCGAAGCGGATCCCAAAGGCCGCATCCACGTTTTGATAGCCTGGATGCACTTCTGCACCAAGGGTTTTCCGCCCTTCAGCAGGCGTACCTGGCCATCGACGAGCAAGAAATGAACTTTTTGATACCCAAGAAAGTTTTGCAGGCCTTCCGGTGAGTTGTCATATACTTTTTTTAGATCACTGCTAGAGGTTCTTAGCTCTAAATGCAGCTGATCCACGGTGAGACAACCTTTATCCATCAGCACCTTCACGATTAATTTGCGTAGCATTTTTGCCGTCGACTGAGCTGGGGAAACTGGCGATTGTCTCGAAGAGGATCCCTCACCCGTTTTAATGTTTTTTGAATTTGTAAACCAAACTTTTGTTGCATAGTAAATGATGTCCTGTGTCACGGGGTTGACCCTCAGCTTGGCATCATAATGAAGGCAATCGCCGATCTTTATGCACGTGAGCAGGGATGGCGGCGTTGGTTCGGAATTGGGTAGGATCACAACACTTCGGATAAACAAAATCTCTGTAGCGTTGGCGGTCATCTTCCCCTGATGAGGAGCCAAATGCGTAACTTTACCAGTTTGCCCCAGCAGGAGAGGTTTTAATACGGATGCCTAAAGTGAATAATAAACAAGAAAATACAATAAGCAATACCGTATAACTACAATTTTTGGCCCAGAAATGTGGGGCCCGTGAGAAAATTATATTTTGGGTCCCTGTCGCTGCTGAACTTACTACCTAAGTGGCCAATTAAAAATTATGTCACACCTAGGTGGGTGGGTGGGTTGTTTGTATTTTGTGACAATTGTGACCAAGGGATGGGGGGAATTGTGACCAAGGGATGGGGGGAATTGTGACCAAGGGATGGGGGGAATTGTGACTAAGGGGTGGGGGGGGAAGGGTGTTTAAAAAGAGGCAAAAAAGTGTGACATAATTTATGGATTACCCCTAAACCGAAAAAAAATAATAATAATAAACACGTGTTTCCGTAAAAATAAACCAAAAATATTATTTTGGGCCCTAAGTTTGGGCCCCAAAAGCCTAGCTGTACGAGGCCCCTATAAGCATTGTTTATACTTTTGCAACCCGATAAATAACACTTAGGTTATCTAAAATATATAAATCTATACGTATGCTTTTTAATGGCATCTAAAATTGTAACCACATTAGTTTTATTTAATGTTTATTGAAGTTAAAATGCAGAAGTTAGACCATATTAAATTGTCTTTTCATAATAAATTGTGTTAATCTCTTAATCTGCATAATTTTTAAATTTAACTGTATCAAAGTCATGTATACAGTTTGGTATCATCAAAGGTTTTAGCAAAGGTGTGAATCCTCCCTCGCAGATTAGGGAGATTATAACATGAATTTCGTAACGACGATCGACCTTTAAGGGCGACCCTCAATATGCGCGAACTTTTTGAAACGCCCAAAACGGGAAATTTCCCGTGAATGCGCTACTCGATAACCTTTTCAAGTGTAGTACGTAGTTTAATTACATTTATGCATTTATTTATTACTAAACCGTAACCAAAATAAACATTATTTGTAAATCTGGAGACTCCAGTTGTACTTGCCATAGTTCTTGTGCCTTTTACGATCGAATCACGTTCGGACACTTGATTGAAACGTACTGTCAATTAATGCCAAAGTTACAGCGAAGTTCATTCGAAGAAAGACATCAGTAAACTAATGTTGGACAATGTTTTGTCAAATACATAAAAGTCGATATCTCGGTTCAAAGATAACGCCATTGATAACGTCAAAGATTAGTACATTGCTCGTATAACTTCCGTAGTTTCATATATATATATATGATAAAGTTTATAGGAAACTGATCGTAGCTCCCCCTACGTTGTGCGATAATGATCAATACAGTTGTGCTAAAATCATAGCCCCCTATATTATACAGGCCCCTGCATTATTTGGAAGTCTATGGGAGAAAACGGGAATTTCTCTGTCA
>JAQGBW010001171.1:0-28713 GCA_034698625.1 Julus scanicus
GTTATTTTAATAAAAATTAACAATTTAAATCAAAAAATAAATATAACAAGACCTTGTAAACGTCTTAAAGAATGTGTGTACATTTTTAATTTTATCGAAACTTTTTATTTTGAAAATGAAGTGAAGTGCAAATTTTACAATTGAAATACATAGGGTACCAAACCCCCTTAAGATAGCTTTATAAATCAGCAAGATACCGATATTGTGTCATTTTTCACGTTAAAATAGATTTTTTTTTATTAAATTATTATTTGAATTTTTGCACTCAACTTGCTGTGCAAAATAACAAACATTTTTCAAACTTGTTTATTAATTTAAAAAAATTAAAATTTCAAAGTGAAAAACAACAATATCGTGAAAATCCATCAAGCCACCCCAAACAATTCTCACGCCCACCCAAACCTCCCTCATCCAACTGTGAGTATCTTCTCAAACCCGACCCATTGAAAAGGATAGGGTTGATCCCTCTTAAGTGTTTTTTTTTGAAAATTTAAATTTTCTTATAAAATTGCAATGATAGATTTAGTTGTGGGTGGGCTATATTCAGCTACTGACCATCATTGCACATTCATTGCACATTTTATCCAAATTAGTTTTCAGCTAGGTTGAAATTCCTTCCTTGACCACATCTGTTATGCTCAAATAACAAATTGGGTGTTTATTTTTGGTACAGTTTTCATTTTGCCTTCACCATTCAAACACATCCTTCCAATATATTGCATCAAACTAATTCTGACATTCAGGGTCAGTTATATAGAGACTACAGTTGTAATAGCTCCTTGCCAGGATATATCAGGGATTGTAAATGTCATGGTCTGTCTTGTCTGCACTTGGTGACAAAATGCTTCTGTCTACAACAGCGACTCAGTGCCGGACAGGCCATGAGTCTTTTGCGTGACACATTAAGAACACTAACTCACCGTGACTGGACGTATCGAGGCTGTTTGTTCATTGGCAGAAATGCGAGGAATCGACGGATGCAAGAAAAAAAAAAGTGCCAGTCTTGATTTCCAAGGAAGGAGAATTCATTGAAAGCATGTGTCACGAAGCGTGGATTTCTTGTGAGTCTGGACGGATGTCGTAGGTAGGCATGGCTCACAGCTGTACAGCCCCAATGAGTTATGAGCCATCAACCACCACTGATGTTTAGGCTGGCAAGCACCATGACTCCTATTAACGCTGTCATCGCTCTGGCCCTTGGTTCTACATACCCAGTGTTACGCACCCAACCCTCTTTCAATGGGACAGTTTCTGTTCAATTTCACTTTCGAAAAACTTCAAGTTTGGAGCTGCTTACGAAAAGCACCCAAAATTTGTTGAGGGATTGAGTTGGACAACATGAATAAAGCGTAACCGATACTTGGTTTTAATTAAATCTACATCTTCACGATAAAGTAGGTTACTGTAATTTGGAAGACGAGAAAGTAAACTTCATATTATTTAAAGCAGCCTCTTGATTGGACCAGTGATCCTGTCTCAATCCTTTTCCAGAACAGATACACGAACAGATGTAATTTAAGCCCTGTTTTAAGAATTAAAATTGGAAACCAAAAAGAAAAACCTGAGTAATGTGTAATTGAGCGTTTTGGGACACTGACCATATGAATATGAATTTCAACAATGTATAAAGTGGAACCTCGATTATTCGAGTAAATGTGGTGGACATATTGTGGGTAATACGGATTTCCTCTACTGAGTGCATTGCCAATGCATTTTAATAATTTTAACCTTTGAACATGCATTATATAAAACATGGAAAAATACAATGAATTACAATGAATTTACAATGTCGCTTTTTGTAGTTAACATTAAAAAACTCAAATTTGATTGTGTGGCATCTTAAATTGTTGGTTGGCATTAGTCACAGGGGCCCAACCCACAACTCTAAAGCTATCATTTCGTTTTATAAGAAATAAATACAATTTTCAAGGTAGTTTTCAAAGGTACAATTAAAATATTTGCGAAATGTGTATTTTTTTTTAGTAAATACAAACATAGTACATGTTTTACATATATTACTGCCAGTATACAATAGATATTAAATGCAAATACGGATAGTTAGAATTAGATGTAATTTTTTTTATATTTTAAATAAATGTCAGGGGCTGACCTGGCCAGTCCGTTACTGATCTACTTACTATACATGTATACGATTATTACTATCCATATGTATTTTCAATTAAGTTCAAGATGCTTATAACTGGTACCAGTTTAGTGTGGCTTTAGCTAATGCCGGATCCACACACATCCGAATATCGTCTGCTAACATATAGGTTAGGGTGTGAGCATGCGCCCTTCAGCTTTTTAGTGCGAATACATGCATAGGTCGAATGCCTAGTTTCTGACGTCACAAAGTCAGTCCTCTGTTCACTAGGTTGAGTGTGAATCCGGCATTAGTCCCTAACCATATTTTTATCATATATATGCACTATTGGTTGGATTACGCAAGGTTTTTCATTAAGCCTATATGTGGTTTCAAATGGGTTTTGGTTGAGAGCCGCTTCAATAATACCGGTTTCATGATGAAAAAGATGAAAAAGTCGGTTTTAGTGACCCTGCTGTCGTGTTTTTAAAATCTCATATTTCCAGAGGCGTTTTCTATAGTCATCCGTTTTTATTTATTTAATGCTTCGTACAGATGTAAACATTTGAATTGATGTTGATAAATGCGTATTATCACGGCCATTACTGCTGAGTTATTCCCTTTCTCGAGTTTATTTATGACGCTAAGTCTATACAAATACCTAGTAAGATTATGTAAGAATGACGAAGATTTTAGATTGAATTTGTGCCGCGCCCAGCGTTTGACACTTGGAAATAAGAAATAGGATGTCGTGACACCCGCGGTAATAACTTTGCATACATTTCGCCTGAATTTGCATTAATTGAAGCGAGTGGCCTGCTGCGCCGTTCCAGTTTTCTAAGAGACGCCATTTTTTCTTTTGCTTCAGCCACGCGAAGAATGTTTTTTTTTTTTATTCCGAGAATTGCTGGAATGATGAATCGTAACCTAAACCCTGGGAATGTGTGTGTCTAATTCGTACGTAGACCAGTTTTTTAGGACGACGGTTTATTTTAAGCATATAAATGAAGGTCTGCGACGAGAGTGCCAAATTGCGCCTGCCGCAGATCAAATCCCTCCATTCCGCGCCTCCAGAAAAAGCAATTTTAGACGAATTTTATGATAGATTTATGTTCAAAGACCTCTTAACGATTGACAGTAATTATTGCCCTGTTGCGACAAACCCGCATCGGGGGAGGTCCAGAATCCTACACTATTTTGTAACTATTTTTGATCCAGGGATTTTATAGCTACTGGTGGACGATCGATGCCAAAGTACAGGGGGTGCATGGGAAAAATAATATAAACTGCTATTACATTTCTTTATTTGCCATGTAGGACCATATTTTGCACTCAATCCAGCAGTACATCCTTCTTGGTATAATGGGATCGTGCAAGTTTTGTACAGTCTGGAGTCTGGTCTCAGTCTAAAGTCGCATATTTTCAAATTTTAAGATTCAGCACTTTTGGTAATGCAGAAAAGGAATATTCTGTGTTACCAACTAAGGGTTTTTCAACATAACCAACACAAATATACAATATACATAAGCTTATCCCTAAATTGCTTAGTGTTCATAGTACACCTACGTATACCTCGCTTTAACGACCTTTTTTAATTATGGAACTTTTTCGATTTACAGCCCACAATGTTTCGTTATAACGGCAAAAAAAAAATGCTGTAATTAAAGAAAATGGCCAAAAAATGTGTTAAATTTTACCCCAATTTTCACAAACAAAGTCGGATTTAAACTAACAATAAAACAACTTATGGGTTTCACTTCTTTAAGAAGGGAAAAAAATGAAAACAATCACAAGGTAGAAATAATTGATTCGTTATACGGCTTTTTCACTATACGGCCAAATTTTCTGGAACGTATCTAGTATGCAGTTTATTATGTCCATCTGCTTTTATAAGGTTGTTCTGTTTTTAGCTTTTTTAAGGAGTTTGGTACTTCATGAATTTCTAAAAATTCACCAATTTTCCATCCTCTTTTCCACATTGTCCAGCAGCATTAAAAGTCGGGAAATATGCATGGAATTGTTCATATTCCTTAGATAAATATTGTGATAATTATAGTCGTGAGAAGGGCCCTTGAAAATTTAAGGGGTGAACCTTGAAATGCTTGAATTTCATCCAGCAAATGTACTAATCAATATGCATTTGTTTTTGTACTATTTGTAACTGAAGTTTTACACAAAATACTACTTAATTTCAATTCATTTATTATTCAATTTTCTGTAGTCATGTAATGGATATCAGCCAATGGGGAACCATGCATGCACACGTAATTTTCATAAATGTTATTCATATCGGTTTTTAATTAAGTTGAAATCCATTCCGTGACCACAGCCAATGTTCTATCTACTTCATTGCAACCACTTTTCCCTTGTTCTGGGAAAAATCTACTACTTGAATCACACCCCAAAGATTCCAGGACATCAGTAAGTCTTAAGAGAATTTAGTTCTCCTTTATCACTAACGTTTTGAATTTACGATTTCTGTAAACGCATGTACTACTATATTTTACTTCTTTTCCAAGTTACTTTGTTTGCAACATCTATACATGTGATGTAACCAAGAAGATGAGTGGAAAGGGCTGTAAGCAGGTTCTAGGTACCATCAGACAGAAGTGTTTTACAGACAGCAGATGAATTTCTTGCATCCCTCGCTGAAAGCCTCCATTGCTTAACAGGCCTAAGTGTTTCCTTTGATCTAGATGGGCAGTATATCACGGATTTGTGTTGTCTACGCTGACCTAACGAAGGGGGTTAGCCAAAGTGAAAGTGACACTACTCGAATCTTGGTTCTTCTTTTTCTTCCCTTTGGTATGTGTTCATTGCCAGCCCTCGCGCAACAGGGAACCGGTGTAGAAATACTTAAGTTTACGATATTTAGCTACCTGTAAATGGAGTCTGGCACAAAAGATGTTGTTATTCATGCCCACTGTTTTTATGGCTGCCATGGATTCACTTATTGTGATCCCCCTACCGAGTGACAGATGTTTCTTCTCTATTTAAATGCAATGAAGGCATCATCGATTCCTTGTAGGCTGATGCTCAGATGACTCACTCAAATGTGGGCCAAACACACCTACCTATCTGATATGGGCTTTCTTTTTTTGTTCCACAGTTCCCTTCCTCGTTTTTTTTTACGATTTGACTGAACGCTATATGGTTATTCATCCATTTTCCCTTCTCTGTTTATCGGCGTGTACAAACCGACGTTTTTCGTTTATTGGTTGCAAACCCAAGACAGAACAGTATCTCACGTCTTCATGGGACTATTTTTTCTCTCTATCCATTGCAGACAAGACAATTCGATTTTTCATTATATGGGCAGTCGGTTTTACCGGGAATGGGTGCCCGAAATGTAAAGAACAACAACGTGAAATCAAGGATTGGCAAATCTGCCAACTGGTAAAAACAATCTCGGTCCATTTAAACGTGTCGATCATACTTAAATCTCTAGCTTGAGTCTGAAATCCATTACAGAAATGTAGTGTTTCCGGATATGCTGTATTCAGAACATTGACAAAGGCGTAGGGGAGACCGGGGCACAGTGGTACAACGTCTTTATAAAATCAGGTTTTAGCAGCAACCCAATGCTTTTGATTTGCAAAGAAGCTGTATGCAGCACTCTTTCACTAACCAAAATTTCTGCGATGTGACACAAGTATAGAAGAAAATATTTTCAGTTAGTTTTTGTTCTTGAAAAGTAATTATTAAATTCGCAATTGGATTTTTGTTCAAGGTGTAATTATAAAACATTATAGTAATGCTGCAATATACCGTTGGCGAGTGTATATATATATCCAACTATAATTTAAAACTAAAGTTTATGCTAATTAGCCATGTGATCAGCTGTAATTCCCACTTCAAATCAAATGGGTTATACGGGGTACAGTGGACCACACCATTATGGGGTACAGTGGGACATGTCCCAGCATACTTCAATTAATGTTTGTATGAAATATTTGTATGTTTTCTCATTAATCATAACTTCAAATAATAACCATGTTTAAATTTATGTTTCAAAGTAAAAATGGTTCACAATCACAGAGAAAAACCACTTTTGGACAAATAAGCAGTGCAAATATGAAAGATGCTCTAATTACGGTTAATTTTAATCGTTTTTTTAATTTATACTTGGAATTTTCAATTGACGTGCTGAATTAAACACAATTAATCAATGTGGTGTTCTTTTTCTTGTAAAATTTGTCTGAATTTCGCATGGACCACTGTACCCCATGCCATGCCCCACTGTGCCCCGGTATAGGGCACAGTGAGACAGTCTGCGAAACCAACTTTATTCTTTTATAGAAAAAAAAACTAGTAGCTCTAAAACGATGACAAAATGTATTCAGATCCTGATAACATGTGTTATTCTTTTGAAATGCTACAAGTTAAATGTTTTTCCCCCAAAAAAAAAAATAATTCTAAAAAGTACCCACTTTGCCCCGGTCTCCCCTACTACTCAATGCTTTTATATTGACGTAATTCTTAATCCATTAACACAATGACCAATACTGAATTTAGCTATTAGATACTAATTACTATCGACTAAGAAAGTGCTTCTTAATGAGATCGAATCGTTATGGGGGGGCAAAGCTTCTTAGCTATGAAAGTGCCATTCACAATTTTAAATATTTTCACGGCTTCTAAATCTAGCCACTTTGCCTTTTTTTGCTACTATAGTATGTGCTGCTGGATCTTTACCGTCCAATGATCCAGTTTACCCCCCATTCCAACCACCAAACCACTTTCCTGTATTTCCGCTTCCCACCAAATTGGATTATAACGTACGATCGTTACTTTGCCAGCAATGGAGGTCCCCACTCGAAAACTATCCCATTATTGCGTTCATCTAATTTGTGGCACTTGTGCCACCGAGGGGAGTTACATTGTTGTGCCATTGATTGGATGACACAAATATAATTTAGACGTCTAAGGCGCTTCCCACTCGTACTTCTCAAACTTGCATTTGGCCTCCAATTCTTTCTCAATATTTTAATTGAACGTTGCATTTATGGTGTGTGTTGTGTGTGTGACAGCATCCAAAAACCTAACTTTGGCACTGCCATTTTTTTTTTCTTCACCACTCACTTTATCTCGGTAATATTAAAAGTTGTTTTCCAGGCCCACATTCCAACTGACAGTTCCAGCGAGCTGTCAGCTATAGCAATTCCACTTTACATGCACCACGAAATAGAAAAATGAAAACTTCATTATGCAGTTTGCATGAAATATGAGTTGTCTCAGCGCGGTTTTTTTAATATTTTTATTGACTAGGGAGCAAGAGAAGTTTTGCATTCATCTTAGGCTACAGTAAGATCTTTGTAGATCTAGTTTTTAAACCAGTTCCAGGGCGGTTTTAACGTATTAGTGGGCAATGGGACAGAACATAAAAAAATAAGTGCGATTAATTGGCAGTGCCCTTGTATCGAAATTTCAAGTTTACTAAAAAGCTCTTTTGACATGTTTTTATTTTTTTTTTCTTGGCTAACATTCGATGTACAATCTCTTAAGTAAATGAATCAATCAGAAGATCTTGATAATGAACTACAGTTGAAGACATATTTTTTAGTTAGTACTTAGCCCAAAAGCTATTGTTCCTTTGGTGATGCAAAGTTATTTTGAATAACCTTGTGGACAGGTCGTTAGCTCAATTTTTTACTTTCATAAAAATCCTGGAAAGTGTTAAAATCTATCTGTATGGTGTGTTGAAAGGCTACATTCTCTTTAAAACGAAGGATGAAATGTAATTCTGAAAAAGTGTAAGTTGATATCTCTCAAAAATAAATTACATGTACAATAAATAAATCTGCTCTATAAACTATGGAAGCTTACGGTGCAAATTTATGCACTCTTCTGTCCTTAAATTATTAGCTGCATATCGAATATCATTGTGGCAATGTTTTCTTTTTTTTCAAATAATAGGGGAAAAAATGGTGAGTCTGTCAGGATGCTGACGCAGAAAATATGAAGCAATGTATTTGCATGATTGAAATATGACTTCGTTCAGGCTTATTCATGGAAATCATGGAATAACAGTGGAACCTCGGTTTACGAACTTAATCCGTTCCTTGACCCTGTTCGTGATCCGAATCAATTTTCCCATTGCAATTAATGTAAATCCAAATAATGTTCTTTGTCCTAGAATTTTTTTAAACATGTTATGGCTTGTGTGAGGAAATAATACAGAAAAAAAATAAATATAACAGTAATATTAGAAGAAAGCAGTTTAATATATACATCCATGATTTCCAACATTATAGGAAATAGACACCCACGTGGTGACATCATGCTGTCGTTGCTGTGTATCAACGATTCTGTTTGAGAAATTTGCTTTAACAAACATTGTTTCCATTAGAAAAATTTGTATTATTCTACTCTATTCTGTTGCTAATTATATGATTTAAGTCTCAAATCGACGTCATCAATGGATTGTCATCCATTGCATCTGCAATTGGCTTTGATAAAACAAAAGACGAACTTTTTTCATATTTGCAATGTAGGCTATACATCCTTGAAACTATCGATTTTAATTTTAATTCTTGGAAATTATAAAACATTTTTGATGTTTTCTATATTTAGTAAAACTTTTCCATAACAAAGATGTTCTGCTGGAACTAGTGAAACAATTGCAGAAACTTAAACCTTTGATTGATGGTCCATAGAAATGTGTTAGTGAACTGAAGTATCGTTCGTGAAGCGAAAAAACAAATGGTGTTCGTAAACCGAGGTTCCACTGTATTCGTCTCCAGGAAAGTCAGAATATTATACGCCTAGCCATCTGTTGTTATATTCTCCAAGCCTGCATTTTACTGTCTATTAAGGGTTTAGCTCCAATAATTGAAATTGTCAACTTTTTTAGTTTTAGTCGCATTGAGTTCTTGTGTGAGTTATAAGGGTAGTACAGTTGTCTCGACAGATTCTGGATTCCTGAATAAAAGTAGCTTCCTAGGCTTGCAAGCTGTTGTCATAATAACGTGCAGCACACACCAGAAAACATTGCTTCTATTCAATTTATATATTCAGTGCCAATGTCCACCTAGACTACTTTGGGAAAAAAAAATTACCCAACATGGTGGTTGTTAACCATGGATAAAAAGTTCTTTGTTGTCTTCAAAGAGCTCTGCAAAGGTTTTTACACTCGTTATTATCCTCGTATAAGTGTTTAGCAGAAATTGTTCATTTTTTTTAAAAACTTTCAATAGTTATGATATACTGAATAGGTGTAACTTTGAAAACCTACCTTGTTCTAGGTGGGTCAACAGAGGGCTATTCAGACTCTTATTCAACGGAATGCCTTAGGTCATAGTGATAACTTTGTAGAAACTATTTTCTCGAATTGTTCCAACTGTCTGGTGCATGTTTTCTGTTATGCACTATGCAGTTTGAACAAACTATAAACCTACAATGCCATCCGTGAGATATCAGTCCTCTATAGCCTCTTTATATAAGAGCATGCACCCTTTTCTTGGAATTCTACATCGAATGACCTCCCTAGATTCCAGAAATCTAGGTTCTGGTAGCCATATAAATTGAAATTTATGATCCCATTTTGATGTTTAACTCTTGATGGGCTTTTTGCTATCATTGAAAGAGTTTAGCACATGTAATTGGGAAGCATGAGCCTACCTAGACTGTATTTTGTTTCCAATCGACACCAACTGCAGACATTCAATTTTAAGTGTCGTTTGTAAGGTTTTGACAAATAGAATTAAAGGCATTGGATCCCAGGAATCGAATTTCTTGGATTATCCCAGGCTCATTGAATGGCAATGTGCTCTAATAGAAGCTGCATGCGATGGGATGTCATTATAGGAGTCTTTCCTCGAATAGAAAATCTATATTTTTTTTTCTGCCAGAAGTGTGTGCTTCACCCATTAATATATATTTATACTGTTTGACTTTTGTATAATGCGTAGATCTCGTCACCCTCGATCTTTGCAGACATTAAGGCACAGGCGCAAAATGCAAAACAGAGCCTCTTGAAGACGATATCAGCAATAAAGTTGCGGAAATGCACCAGGAATGAAGTGGCAAAGGGTGCATAAATTTGCCCAGAAAAGGCAGTTTTGTTTTGTGCTATGAAGTAAATTTATGCGTATGAAGTGACGATAAATGCTCGTATACAAGAATGACCGTGCAGTAATGCGATGGAAGAGTTTTCTTGGCATGACCAGCAACTCTGGAAAACCTGGTGATCATTCCTGACGTTGTCGTCTATATCAGTCTTCAAATCTTGCCTTCTTTTGAGGCTTGATTTCCTATTCAGCGTGGTTAAGATAACACACTTGCTATCAAACGTTTTCAGATAACATGAAGAATGTAAGATGGGTGTTGGACCTTTTGCTTTTTATGGATCTTTGATTCAACAAGGATCATCAAAACTTTGAAGGTGAATTTCAAGCAATGAAATTGTGCAGAAGTGGTTCACGTTTACGCACATAGTTTTAAATGTGAAAATATAGGTGGAATAACGGCACTTGTCTTGCCTCATTCTTATACTATGTCCAATGTGTTGGCACTCGCCCATAACGATATCTTATGTGCTATCTAAAACTTGCACTTGTAAAGTGGCGATAAAAGCTTGTTATATTTGCAAATGTAGTGATGACAGTTTGAAGCACCATATGCATGGGCTGTAGATTGTTAGGACAGCGACCCTGTAAACAAAAATACTGCTTCGGCAACAATAGCAAGTGTCGGATTGGCTACAGTTTGTCCACTTTATTGTGAATTTTTAATTATTATGCTTAGTACACACTGCATTTCCTGAGTTTTCTATGGTTCCTGTATTGGCTTCTATGGTTTGGCTGTATTGACTGAACAATAGAAAACCATAGAAAACAATTGAAACCAATAAAACCAATAGAAATTTTCTATTGATACCAATAGAAAACAACGTTCCAAATAACAATAGAAATCTCTATTGTTTTTTTTTACCAGGGGAATCAAAATGGTGTCCTTCAGAGCTGTGCCCATAATTTCCAGTGCACATCAACATAATGCTCTTGAAGACATGGATCAATTGGCTGTATTGACTGAACAATAGAAAACAATTGAAACCAATAAAACCAATGGAAAAAACAACGTTCCAAATAACAATAGAAATCTCTATTGTTTTTTTTTAACCAGGGGAATCAAGATGGCGTCCTTCAAAGCTGTGCCCATAATTTCCAGTGCACATTGAAGAGCACATTGAAGGGCTCTTGAAGACATGGATCAATTGGCTGTATTGACTGAACAATAGAAAACCATAGAATACAATTGAAACCAATAAAACCAATAGAAATTTTCTATTGATACCAATAGAAAACAACGTTCCAAATAACAATAGAAATCTCTATTGTTTATTGTTTATTAAGACATGGATCAATTGGCTGTATTGACTGAACAATAGAAAACCATAGAATACAATTGAAACCAATAAAACCAATAGAAATTTTCTATTGATACCAATAGAAAACAACGCTCCAAATAACAATAGAAATCTCTATTGTTTATTTTTACCAGGGGAATCAAGATGGCGTCCTTCAGAGCTGTGCCCATAATTTCCAGTGCACATCAGCATAAGGCTCTTGAAGACATGGATCCAGAAATGGAAGACATGTTCCGTTGACCCTAGTTATGGACTTTTCAAGATGGCGTCTGCGTAGAAGGCTTTTAAAAGCATTGATTTTCCTATCGGTTACCCTGCGCTCGTGGTTTGTTCTCTCTGATAAAGCCCATTTGTTTTCCTGGCTTTTAATTGGAATGCAATGACTCGGACTGCGTGCGTTGTCCACGACTTCCGAGCTGGCTTTGGATGAATCATGAGGCACTGTGTGAGTAATCGACACTCTCCGATCAATTTCGGGAAATGGTCGGCCTAGTTGTTTAGATATTGCTTAATTTGCTAGTCGTCGCTGCTGCTGCTGTTGTGTAATTCATTGCAAGTGGATCTTGCTTTAATTGCTACATGTCCATGGACATGTTAAGGAATATCTGTACTCTGATTCCTTGCATGCAGTCATTGGAGAACATCTTCAACAAGCAAGATTAATGGCTGGTTTAAACTATTCATTAGTAGGTGTAGTTGTTAACTGAAAAGTGTACACACAGTTCAGAGTTGATTCCCTGGTGAAAAAAACAATAGATTTCTAATGTTATTTGGAACGTTGTTTTCTATTGGTATCAATAAAAAATTTCTATTGGTATTATTGGTTTCAATTGGTTTTCTATTGTTCAGTCAATACAGCTAAACCATAGAAGTCAATACAGGAACCATAGAAAACAATTAAAATCAATAGTGTCCAAATAACAATAGAAAACAATAGAAATCTCTATTGGTTTCTATTGTGTTTTTCACCAGGGTTGCCTAAGGATGACAGCTCTAGGATTGTTTCTAACTTGGATTTGCGCTTTCCATTAATTAAAATAATCCTAATTAGTTGCAGTCTTCATTAATTTGCGTCTTTTTCTTGTGGGTCCGCTCTTTAATTAACTTCTTGGATAATGTCTAATGTGGCGCCAAATCTAGAACATATGATTTATGTTTAAAATGTGGAACATTTCACTCTGAAAGACAAGGTGTTTCTTTTGAAACATAGCAGTGAACAAACAAACAAGCCTTTCATGGTGAAAAATCAAGGAAATCCAATTTCTTTACTTGAAAACTGTTTTGACGACAATTTGCTTTTATCTTAGAAACTGCTGAACTTTGCGATCAATATGCAATTTAAAATTGTTTAAGTTGTTATATTGGAACTTGTCCACGCTGGATGCAGTGCCAAATATTTCCTGTCAATTTGAGGGTGGACACGAGCCTGTGCAGCACAGCAAACTGTGTATGTTTGGACGTTACATGCAAACAATTAGGCCAGGGGTAATTGGAAACCAAAAATGTACGCCTCATATTTTTCCCCCAACCATGTTTGTTTGTTTACGACATGCAAATCGACCGAAATACATGTCCATGTTCTAGTTGAGAGCGTTGCTATTCTTATTTGTCACAACCTACTGAAATTTGTTTCATCACATCAGCGGGTGATGTACGTAGACCTGCGTGGGGCCATGGCCGGGCATATATTCAGCTTTCAATCTGGTTTAAATTTTGGCTGCTATTCCTGTACAGTGTTCTTGTTGGTTTGCTTTTTTTCACTTACTGTTATTCATTAACAATGTACGAAAACCATCGAGGTTCCAATGTCTTGAAAAGTTGGACTATCAGTGCAATTAAATTCAAGGAGGCACATTTACATGCATGTGCTCTTCAAGCATGTTCCTTACTGTATGTCCTAACAATCATTTCATATTACCAAGATTATTAGCAACAATAATCATGATTTTAATCTGTCGTTGACCTTTTTGTTTGAAACTAGACTTGCTGATTTTAGTTACTGAATGACCTTTTCTCACGTCAAAAGGAGATTTGCCAAACGCCTCTTCAGTCCAATTATAGGGAATCCAATATCAAAAAGAACGCCCGCTTATGGGGCCGTTCATAAATTCTACCACTTTACAAAAGTTGGGCTTTTAACTCGCGTTTTAACAAGACGTTAACGATATTGAAAAATTACGATCATGTCAAATTTGCGTGGTTAATCAATAATCGTTAAAAAACCTTTCTGGTAGAAAAATGTGGAAATTCCATCTCGATTTATTTTATAGAGGTCGTAAATTGCATGGTTGAATGATTAACAATGTTTGCATTGGCATTTAAATGGCTAATAATTCTGGTCGACGTTTATCATTTGGTTAACTGAAGCTTGGAATTAATCGATGGACGTTCACAATCTAGTGGCCTGGAGATAATGGAATGTTTCATTAGTTTAATATTTCATATTGATCCCACATTTTTCTGATCGTGTTCCATCTCAAATTCTTAAAGTACCATCTAGCACCTAGAAATGGACAACAAACAGCTCAGACTGCTGCCATCTAGTGGCTTTCTGGTGTCCCAGAAAGGGCGAGTTACCACACTTTGTGCGCAACGGTCTTAAAATAGACCACATGGAAGCCCCCAATTTTGAAATCGGGTCAGGTGAGAGAGTAAAAAATCACCTTGTCAACCTGGCTCCTCTCCAAAACCCCCTCTTTTCAAGATGCCCGAAATAAATATTTGGCTATTGCCAGCGACATCGTTTGCCTGGGCTCCATATCATACGTTTCCTATATTGACACGTACGCATTTTTTTGGGGGAGGATCCCGAATTTCGTACCAATTTGAAACGTAAATAAACGTAATGTTTATTTGCCTTTGCCTGTTCGTGCGTCCAAGTGCGTGGGAAATGAAAATTCCATGCGCCGTGGCTCACTTTGTAAGCTACCGGCAACAGACTTCATGTTGGCTTCGTATTATTTGCAAGCTGCTACGGGCTTTTGACATTACCGAAATGATAACACCGTTAATTATCAATCCTGTTTGTTTGTAAACATTGCAAACGTGGGAGGAACTTTGATATCTCAACGGACAGCTGAAATAAACTCGAGTTTATATTAGGATAGACATATATTTTCAGTCTGTAAGCTGCAGATTTTTTCTGTACATTCGCGGGGAAATGCATAAAGTTAGTTAGGTTGTAGCATTTTCAAAGATTTAATCATCGGCTTGCATAAATAAGCCGTTATTTATTTACAACATGTCAACGTAATTGAACAGTTGAGCAAACGTTGGCTAAGCCCCACAAAACTAGATTTATTTATCAGAAATTAGAATTGAGTTTGTTGGGCCATGAGCTCGATGGGGATTGTCCATAATACAGTCGAACCTGCCTATCTCGAATTCCATGGGAAGGATGAAAATTTCGATATAAACAGGTTGAAATGTCCATTGTATATAATTTTTTCTATTATTGATTATGTATGTATACAAATCAAAAGAAAATACCTTTAGGAACGACATTTTTTATTAATTTCAAGGAATACGTAATCGCCTGTGCAAACACGTGTTTCCAGTACATTCGTACTATATGTACATAGTTGGACAAACAAAATTTTTGTGTGTGCTATCTATTGAATGAACACCAATTTTTGAAATTGAGGCTGGTTTGAAATTCGAGAAATAGAGGTTTTGAAAGAACATATTTGGAGATATGCATGGAAAATACGCTGAATTTAGATTGTAAAGGTAGGGAATTCCAGAAATTTCGAGATAAAGGTTCGACTGTAATGCAAAAGTTGTAAGCAGTCTCCAATGAAGGCAACATTCAACACTCAACATAAAACATGCAAACACTCTAAAGCCGCGTCTCCACTGTAGTCAACATACGGCAACAATGTTGAGCAACATGGTTTGCTGAAACAAATTTAAAAAATGTTTGCCTACAGTGATGTTTGTGAAAACTTATGACGTTTTTTTTGTTGCCATACCATGGTTTCGTCAGCATTTTTCTGATATCTCGGGAGGCGGTCCAGATGTGGTCCAGAAAAAATGTTGCCACTTTACTGCGCATGCTCAGTCATATTCAGTCATTAATCAGCCTTGGTAGAAGCGCCATAATCTGGACGTGCTTGTTGATGTTGCAGACAGGTCAGCCTTCATCAACATGTTGACGAAATGCATTGCTTCAGGTTTGTTTGCATGTTGAATGTTGACTGCAGTGGAGACTCGGCTTAACACAAATCAGAAACAGTGAATACATCAACATGCTGCTGTATGCTGAGGTGTCCACCAAAAAATGAAAAAAAAAATTGGACAAAAATGTTGCCACTATTCTGCGCATGCTCAGAAATGTGCTCAAATGCGGACCTGAATTCTTGGTAAGGCTCTTGGTAAAAGCGCCTTTTTGACCTCATGGCCGAGCATGCGCAGTAAAGTGGCAACATTTTCTAGCTTTGAACCATGGTGCTGGCAACAACAAAAAACGTCATAAGTTTGCTCAACCACCTCAGTAGGCCAACTTTTATTCATTATTTGTTTCAGCAAACCATGTAGACGAAACATTGTTGCCTTCAGTGGAGACTGGGCTTTAGGCAGTGCAACTTTATTTTAGAAAAATGTGCAAACTTTAATGTTAGCATCTTTGAAGTAAATAAATAACAAATGAACCCTTTCTAATTGTAATAAAGCGAAAATCGCCTGGGAACATTGCAACTTAGACTTTAAAGCTTTGGATTTGATGCTGGCAAAGGTATGGGTCAAATGTTAATACTTAAAAGCTCTATTTTATGGATCGCCGCTTGTTAGAAACAATAATGCGAACCTTATTACTTTCATATCTGGAATTATAATCTTCCATCGGAGCTTAGAAATAGGCTATAATTTTTCCTCGGACTAATTACTGCTTAATTAGCGACCTGCAGGTCTTCGTCATATATAACTCTTCTGGCGCCCGTATTTATCAATACGGGTTGGTTATTCGGTATGAAATATTCATTTGTATACAGAATTAATATCGTAGTGGAGATGGTGATGGTGATTAGGAGACCAGCAGTTGTTATTCCAGAATTTAGTCCCAAATAAAGTGCGACTTGTGCAGATAAAACAAGGCCATTTCGAAAGCGCAAATCCCTTTTGCCGAGTTTATTAACTCGGGTAAAAAGGTGACCTTATCGAGGAATTCGCTTATTTTTCCCCAGCCCCTGAATTCATTTACTCCCACTAGAGATGCGCACCTTAACGTGGGAGAAGGAGTGGTTCTGCCCACTCGTTGTGATACTTTTTTTTTTTTTTTTTTTTGTCATTAATGAATGTATCGCTGTCTCAATTGAATTCAAATGAATTGATTACGGTAGGTATATATTAGTGGCCTCTGATTGGTCTATCCATCCTTTAACAAGCTTCTCTGCTTTGCCAGAATTTCTGTAAGTGGTTGACCCTGTCAAGGTAATAAAATTAAAGATGCTCTTTGTCTACTGTCTAGGAGGCGTCGATGGCAGACTGCCCAGAGTATGCGTTCAAATATTGAGGATTCTTTATTTCCCACCCTGTAATTAAACTTTGTTAAATGCACCAGTGTTAATGGTAACGGTTCCATAATTACTTCGATCTAACAACAATAAAAAAAGATTAAATTTGCAAGTTAAAATTTTCGAGACAAACCTATACTTATTGCTTATTTAAGCCGGCTCTCCACCATATGTACGTATAAACACGTTTTTACAAATATATGCAAAAACGTTTGCCCTCTGGGTTTGTTTCAGCCGCCATTTTGAAATATATGTAAATATCAAAATTGTGCACCTATTAAATGTCTTTAATAGCATTTTTGCATATGTGTGTAAAAACTTGTATACGTACATTTACGTCTTGGTGGAGAGCCGGACAAATTCTTTGGTTAATACAGCCCCGGTCCCCGGGTAATTGAAAACAGATTTCAAAAATACTTAAATTGTGTTGTTTAACTATTGAACGTCGAATGCCAAAGTAGAAATTTTCGTTGAATGTAACACAAATGTAACACAACTGTTACAAAATACAGTGGAACCTCGCTTTACGAACACATTTCTCAGGACCACCAATCAAAGGTCCGAGTTTCTGCAATTGTTTTAAATTTTTTAGCAGAACAACTTTGTTACTAGTAAGTTTTACTAAATACAGTTAACATAAAAAATGTGTAATAATTTCCAAGGATTTAAATTAAAATCTATATTAGTTTCAAGGATATAGCCTATACATTGCAAATATGGCAAAAGTTCGTCTCTTGTTTTATCCACACCAATTGCAGATGAAATGGATGACAATCCATTGATGACGTCGATTTGAGACTTAAATCATATAATTAACAACAGAATAGAGTGGAATAATACAAATTTTCGTAATGAAAACAATGATTGTTAAAGCAAATTTCTCAAACAGAACTACAAATGAACTTGTTTCACAGCAACGTCAGCATGACGACACCACGTGGGTGTCTTTATTTCCTATAATGTTGGAAATCATGGATGTATATATTAAACTACTTTCTTCAAATATTACTGCTATATTTATTTCCTTTCTGTATTATTTCCACACATAAGCCATAACATGTTAAAATTCTAGGACAAAGAACGCATTATTTGGATTTACATTAATTGCAATGGGCAAAGTTGATTCGTTTAACGAACTTTTCGGTTCACGAACAGGGTCGAGGAACGGATTAAGTTCGTAAACCGAGGTTCCACTGTATATTTACAAATTTACGTTGTCTTGCATTCTGCGAATTATTGTACGGTCTTATATGCCGTATTTATTCTGTAAGCAAATGTTGTTTGGCAATCATCGTATAATGGTGGAGATGGAGCTTAAAATAGTAGTTCAATATTTCTAAATTGTCATTTTTGCAGTTCTTGCATGGTGTAAACTGAATCTGTCAAATTGTCATGGTAATGAACCAGCAAGGGGCGCGGAACTGCATTTTTTTGGTGTTCTACAAGGTATACAGTGAATCAGAATGATTACATTACCAAAACTGAGGGAATGATAACATCATCTGAGTTAAAGAAGATTATTGACAATATACATCGCCAGCGATTGAAGGGGGGATTATGTGACAATTTCAACATTTTTACGACTGTATTCGTACGCCAAAATAGTGCTTTTAAGCCCTTTTGTAATTGACAGTTTTGAAAGCAACCATAATTCGAAGATTTTTTTGAGTTGCTCGAACAAACGCATGCCCTGCAGGTTACAGGTATCGATTTGCAATTTTGACTACTTTCACGTTCTATTTCGAGATGCCATATTTCCAAGGCTAATAGTCTCATTGACAGAATTTCTCATTTGGATTGCCGTTATATACGTTGGTTCTACTTCTCTGCGTTTAATGTATTTCTTTCTTGTATAACTTGTTTTCCTAAATGAAATTCACAGGGGAGAGACCATATAACAAGCTGGCGAATTAAGCAATCTTATGAATTAAGAATGTGTTACCATGCACCAACTATATATATTCCACGGTTCATTTTGTCTGAATTTTTCTCTCTTTTTATGTTTTTTTAGGTCACGATTTAACGATATGCACCACCCACAGCTCGTGTTGCACCAAAGAGACGGAAGCCAGGTTTTATGAAGCTGTGAAAAAGGATTTTCTGAAAATTATGCAAGATACCAGCTCCTCTCTTAAGAACTTAATTGCCAACAGAGTAGCAGCTTTTCAAGGTAAGATAACCGTTGATTAACGGAACTTATTGTGAATTATGAGGCGTGTATGGCAAAGATTAAGACGACCAGGGCTAAGGATGTAGTATTATTGGATTACATACTACGTGGTGTAATGATAAAAATGGACGACGTATATACAACCCCTAATTTCCAAACATCATTTCTTGACAGAGTATAATCCCTTAAGCATAGCTCACCTTTGTTACCAAGGATTTGTGGAAAGATTATGAGCAGGAAATTGGGAATTTCGCTGACGACATGTTTGTAATTAAGCTGCTCCTATGTTTAGTTATATTCTGCTTACATGTGTATAGATGGTTTATCTTCAAAATCTATATGGAAATCCTATAAGATATGTATTGTTTCCATTCTACAAGTGGTTGTTAGTTAATCGTATACGGAAGCGAGGCTTGTACTGATGTAAAACCCTTTTTTATTCATTTATTCAAATAAATTTAATACTCTACAATTAGTAGATTAGTGTTATGTGATAAGGGATCAAAAAACACCCAGGTAGGTTAAAAAGTCATCGATGAACTTCTGCTTGGGATTGTCCTGAACGTTTGGCTTTTAAGTTTTCATCAGGTGTTTGTATAGAATGATTAACATCATGACTGCATATGTACATAAATACAGAATCAAAAACATATCAGGTGATATGTATCCAGGGCTTTCTGAATTATCAACTCTCCAGAAGCTTTTTTCTTTCTTCTCGTATGTAGATAGTTATCTAAAAAGGTATATACGTTTTGGAAGACATGATGATAAATTTAAAATCTCACGTCAAAATTATAACAGCACATTGTGTTATACATGTGCTTGAATGCGAAATCGATAGCTATGTATAGTGAGCTGGTTCGTTGTGCATTCAAGCAGCTATGTTATGATATTAACATTTTAATGATGTTACATATTTGCATATTCCAGATATTATGCTTTTTTGCACACTCGACTTGGCTCATCAATGAGTTTGTAATATATTAGAGCAGTGCACAACTCAACTCTTTGATGTTTGGTGAATTTGAAATGGTTCATGAACACAAAGCTATGCTATATTTATCTGTCTTCGTGTTAAACATAATTTCGACACTTTGATTTTTGCTTAGAATTGTTCTGGAGTACAAGTTAGCCTATTTCGCCTTTCGGCCCTTAAACTCTTAATTATGCTTAGTATACTGAAACATGATTTCAGCAAACTAAGTTGTTGAAACTTTATTTCAGTAACATTTTTGTATTGATGTTTGTCCAAATGTATCTGTCCACATCAAAACTGTTTGCTAGTTAAGGCGCTCCTACCAAGGCCTTAATACTCCCCACGCTTCCTTGCAGTTGATGCTTTTACTATAGTTAATTTACACTTTTAAAGTAAATAGACATATAATTTACTTAAAATATCATAAACTTACCTATTAATAACGTGTCAGCTATCCGCAAGGTGAATTTCGTTTTTTGTGTTAACTATAAAGTAAGCTATTCACTATAGCTTTAGTTACCATTCGATTAATTCACTATTTCTAGATGATAATTTACATCATTGAAGTAAATAGACATATTTTTACTTTAAATATTATAAACTTACCTATTAATAAGTTTATCACTTTTCCGTGAATATCGTTTTTTGTAGCTATACTACAACCGAGGCATATTAACGCCTTGGTAGAAGCGCCATAACCATGAATCAATGTTTCATTGTGTACTGCCTCTTGAGCGATCACCGAAATGTTTCATGAAACTTGGTTGAAAAACGTTAGGTGGGCATCCACATATCACAAACATGTTTTAACTTTATGAAACATGCAGTGTGCACTAGGCATTACCAACCAACCAGCTAGTCAGCCGCCATTTTGGATGCAATCTAGAGTATTCCTTGTGCCCTACAATGGGTTAGGTACACATCACCCTGTACACACACCAAATACAGAGCTCATACAAGAAGCAGTCGTTTAAAAAAGAAAGCGTTAAATTCGTGCTCATAAAATTTGTATAAGACTATTCTGGCTCGGTTATGTGCACACGTTCCTTCCAACATTTCCAACATGGCCGTTGGTTTTTATAGCATCGCTTGCAGTGTGCACAGGCAATTTACACTGACCCACATTGTTTCCATCATTGATCGGCAACTAAGCTTTATTGCTTGGTTACCTCTACAACTACTATGTCAGGTAGACTATTACCCGTCGAACAACGGCTTATTTCTCAAATAAGAAAGCCCCTTGCCTCGACGTATTTGCCTTTATATTGATACATTTTTTATTTTTTTGGGTTGGTCGGTGCCAGACATGCAATATACGCTGCAGGGTTTCAAGGGATGGCTTTGCTTATAAAATATGCTAATGACACGTAATAAAATGGAGACGTTTTCTTATCTGCTGGCTACTTGCCCTGAAAAACCTGCCAGTTGGCTTATAAACCAAGGATCATTTAGATTAGTTTCCTCTTTTTTTTTGTATGTATAAAAATTTGGCCATAGATTGAACGATAATTAATTCGTACATGTTTGTCGTACCCAATTTTTCTGCTGTTTGTGTGATCCAGCTTTTTTTTTTTATGTTCAGGACATAGACCCAGTTCTTTGTTAGAATCAACACCTAGGTGATGGAATTTCTTAATGTAGTTCTTAACACTTGTCAGTGACTGCCTGCCTATAAGCGTGGAAATAATACCTGTTTGAGACAAAAAAAAATGTTTGTTAATAATTTGATAATTTTTTTTTTGTTACGAAAAACACTTTATAAGCGATAATGAGCGCAAACAACTTACCAAAAATGTGAGATGAAAATCCGCTGAATTCTTTCGCTTTGCAATCATAATTAACTTTTGCTTCGCCAGGGTATGAAAAAAGAAAGTTGTTGAAAATCCTGTAATTAAACACAAAAAAAAACTTGAGAAAACTGAACAATTTAGATAACATTATCTCTTTGGTTGTAATAATGTTGGCAGGTTACAAGTTTTGGATATTAATTGGTCAAAACCACACAAAAAACCAACAAGGCTGTGTCAGTGACACGGCCGCAATTGTTGTTGACGTAGAACAAAGCCGTTAGCCGTTACATCGTCGTTCCCAGCCGTTAGCCGTTACACAGCTGCTGCTTGAGTGGCTTCAGCGACTAATAATGATGAAAAGCGTTCTTCTAAAATATCAGCTTGGTAGCAGGCAGTTTCAACTAAATTTACTCAACTAAAATGGTACAACTGAAAGATTTACAACTATGAAATGTTCAACTAAACAGATTTTTAACTAGGTTTATTAAACTAAACATCAATCAGGTGGTTTTTATTCTTCTGAGTTAGGTTAGTTAACATTTTTTAGTTGTAAATATAACTATAAAAATTTAGATGTAAATCATTAGTTGAACCAAATTTTGGTAAAATTTTTTTAGTTGTAAACCTTTAGTGGAATTTTATTTTGTTGAAGAAATTTAGTTGAAATTGCATGACTCCTTTCTAAAATATTAGCTTAAATATCTCATTTGATGTAAATCTGTGCATTTTTTTTTTGTTGCAACAAGACTACTCTCCTTGTTAGTCATCTTTTAAGATTTTCAACCTCCCTCATTTCGGCTAAAGTTTGTTATAAGCACAGACTTTTGGAATGAAGGTTAACAAGGCACGTGCCCTAGCATTTCCTGTTTGGACCTGATGCGTGCCTTTGATCCTTAAGTCCGATGCATCATACATACCTTTCTTCTTTCTTGAACACCAAGAATGGAATTGTATTTAGGGACACTGTATAGTCATCCGGTTGGTTGCATTGTAGGCGTTTAGGAATGCAGCACCTGAGGGCTCCAATCCCGTCTTTCTTTCATTGAAACCCCTATTTTTTGACCCCACTTCCCTCACTTATCATATATTCCTGGCTTTTTATTTTCAAACCAACCCAGCAACAACTTGCCCATCCTCGCTTAAGAAATTACCATTTTTACCTTGGGGGTAATTTTAGCTGACATAACTGCTTGGAGATCAACCGTATCGAGCCATGAAAAAAATAATAGGAATCTTATGAATAATACTGAGCTAATACTTTCATGAAAGAGTCAAAGATCTCTAAGATCAAAGGCTCGAATATATTTTCTAGAATGTCAGAGGTGGTACTCATGTTTTTGTGCACCAAAATTTTGCAACCACAATTAGTGAACTGCAAATTCCATTTTTATAAGTTTGGTGGAGCCAGATTTTGATTTATAGCAACACAGCAGATATTTGCTTTAACTTTTGTTGGCCACCATGTTTTGTGACCTGATTGTAAAATGGTTGCATTGATTTTTACCAAGTTAGCCATGATGACATACAATATATTTTTGCTAAAGGTAATTTCAGTCGCTCTATAGGAGTTCTTTGTAATTATAGTTTTACTACACGATTTATTTGTGGTCATCAATCAAAAACCAATGAAATTTTAATGATACTGTTGATGAAAAAATGCTTTAAAAACATTTGCTCAAACGTTTGTCAAACTTTTTTGGAGCTTGTAAGCAGTAAGGTTTATAGTTAAGTTCACCTATATATATATATATATATGTATTTATATAGCAATGTTATCATTACTGCTAAAATTCGGTATTAGGTTATAGGCCATTATAAACTGTTTACGTGTAGGTTAGGGATCCAATATATATTCTTGACTATTTGTGGATAAACTTAACTAACTGACCTAAAGCCCCGTCTCCACTGAAGTCAACATTCAACATAAACATGCAAATTAACAAACAAACACTCGAGACAAACCTGAAACAATGTATTTTGTTAACATGTTTCATGAATGTTGACCTGTCTCCATCAAAAACTTGACAGAATCAGTCAACAAACGCGTTCTGTTTATGGCGCTTCTACCAAGGCTGTATATACTTATAAGTGTAGGTATAAGTATACTATATGGCTGAGCATGCGCAGTAAAGTGGCAACTTGACGAATGTGAATGTTGACGAAACCATGGTATGGCAACAAAAAAAAGGTCATAAGTTTGCTCAAACATTGTCTGCAAACCATGTTGATCAGCATTGTTGCTGTATGTTGACTGCAATGGAGACGGGGCTTAAGAAAAATATGTTAAACTAAGGATTTTTACTTGTAGATGTACCACAAAGCTAAGTATGTGGATATATGTACATACAGTGCATTGGTGGAGACGTCAGGGACCGTATTATTTGTTAACGACCATTTTAAGCAGTGCACTGCAGTGGTGAGGAAAATGTGACAGTAGCACAATGTGCTTTACCTAAAAGCAGCCCTTTTTCGTTGAAATATCACCAAATTCCCCTAAAAGGTCTGATGCCCGTTAAATAGCCTTACCCAAAGAAGGAGTTGGAGTTGGAATGTTTGCCTTTTTTTCCCTCTCGAAAATGTTAAAAATGCTCCCACATTGTTATTTGTTGGTGGAGGTAGATAGCTTGTGAGACGGACAAGTTCAGTGAGCCCTCCGTGGATCCCCCCTGGCGCGCTCTTGTGGAAGTGGGCCAGGGGAACTTTCATCTTTTCAATGGCCAGTGAAAGTTAGCTCGGCGTGCACCTAGTTTACTAAACAGGTGGTTAAGTGGGGAAGCTGGTTAACGCTTTTGTCCGTGCTTTATTAGATTCTGGGAGCGCATTTTTCGTGGTTATGTTGCGTGCTCCTTGATCTGCTTGACCATGGGGCCTCCTCCTTGCCTTGCAAGTGGCCGAGGGGTCGGCAAGGGATAATCCCACCTTTTAACCACTCGTAACGGATTCTTTTGTGGCGGAAAAAAAGGTATCAGTTGCGCTTTCTGTTATCTACACCTCCAGAAATTGCTCGCTTTGATCGCAGCACCGTGAACACCACTTATATGTAATCAAAGTGGTTTTTTTTTCCGTTTTTTGTGTCCTTTTCACTAGTTTTTTTTTATGTACATGAAAATACTGATTTTTTTAAGCACACATTCGGAAGGCTGGCTGGAGTTCCAGAGGTAATTCCTAATGCTTTGTGATGAAGATGCTCAAAATTTTTTACAAGTGTCCAGCTCCAGATGTTGTAACTGACCGAGACATTTTGAGCAGCTTATTCTCATGAAATTGAAGATGAATAAAATCAATTCTAAGTGCAGTATTGCCCCTGCTATAATTTCTTCTAACAATATCCATTAGGGGCACATCCTTCATTAACTTGGTGGTTGAGTCTTTGCATACCTGGAATTGCACTGGTGTAGTGTGGAGATAGTCTTCTCAAGTCTCAGATGCATACCACATGTAGCTGCACAGAAAAAAATTGCCAAGTCGGTGACAGGACAGCAAATTGTGAGACTTCCAAACTTAAGCTTAAACTTGAGATGCAGTTCAGAAGAGGCCAAGCTTGAGCTTCAGTTTGGTGAGCAACTGTGGTAGCCCTGGTGAAAATAAAATAGAAACCAATAGAGATTTCTATTGGTTTCTATTGTTATTTGGACACTTTATTGGTTTTAATTGTTTTTTATGGTTCCTGTATTGACTTCTATTGACGTCTATGGTTTAGCTGTATTGACTGAACAATACAAAACCATAGAAAACAATTAAAACCAATAGAAATTTTCTATTCATACCAATAGAAAACAATGTTCCAAATAACAATCTCTATTATTTTTTTACCAGGGAGGGTCCTAATAATTTGCATGTAACCAGCACTTGATGATGGAGGAGTGTGGCACGTGATGGACTATAGTGTGGTATTTCAGTCACCTAGTATTTTGAAGATTCCTAATGATTGCAAAGTAATCCAACTTTCAGTTTTACTGGCTTTGAAACCAGTTTGAGACACCAACTCGTGACCAGTTGACTTTTAGCACTTAATTGGGCGATTTTAGTGCATCTCGTATTTTGGCTTTCTGGAAGCCAAAACAATTGTAAGTATGCGTTTAAAACGTCCAATTAAAATCAATTGCTTCAATAAATGTGTTTCAAATAATCGTATAATCGTCTGAGGTCTGATTTCGAGTTGAAAACAATGACCATAATGTGTGTACGAATCATTCGTCCCAGTTTAAGTGCTGTCAGACTTTGGAACTGTATCCCACTTTGCTCAATAGTAAAAAAAAAATTAACATGTAGTTAACCACTTGAGCTAAATTACTATCATATATCGAGACTTAATGTTTGTGTCATTATCTTAAGCTGAGGGTGAAACACGAATCTGTTTCTTCGGACAGTGGTTAGAATTTTGCAGCCATTTGCAAGAGAAAAAAACGAGTTTGTACATATCACAGCCTATAAAAACTTCTACCTTTCGTTGCCAGGTAGCTAAAGAAGACGCCAAAGTATAACAAAAAAAGATCCTCCCAAAATAGTTTTATTGGAAGGAAATTCTTGGTGAGGCGTTTGGGGGTGTGAACCATCTCGCCCCGTCCGGTTTCCATATTATGAAGGACATTCAGATCGAGCGAAGAATGTTGATCTATGACTTTGATAATAAATGTTGCGTGTTTTGTCTGCCCCAGAGAACCCCTAACAACCCCCTCTGGCGGTTCCCGTGGAAGCTTCGGCCCGGCCACTGACACCCTCTCCCTCGGTGCTGCTACCTATACCCCGAGCACCTTGGGATGGCAATCCGGTGAAATATCACAAATTCAATGATGTGACATTTTGATGTATAGGACTACGTCTTTTTTTCTCTTCTCCTCTCCATTACAGGGTTTAAGTTCAGTAACGGCTAACGGCTGTGAATAGGCTCACGCGGCGGGTGAACGGCTTACAATAACTTTTCTCAAAATCGAACAGTAGTTCAATGTTCCTCCATTCCATTATAGGGTTTAAGTTCAGCAACGGCTGTGAAACGGAAATGTAACGGCTAACGGCTGTGAATTGGCTTACGCGGCGGGTGAACGGCTTACGATAACTTTTCTCAAAACCGAACGGTAGTTCTATGTTCCTCCACTCCATTATAGGGTTTAAGTTCAGCAGCGGCTGTGAATCGGCTTACGAGGCGGGTTAACGGCTTACGAGAAACCAAACGGTAGTTCGGTTCCTCCACTCCATTATAGGGTTTAAGTTCAGCACCGACTGTGAAACGGAAATGTAACGGCTAATGGCTGTGAATTGGCTTACGAGAACTTTTCTCAAAATCGAACGGTAGTTCTATGTTCCTCCACTCCATTATAGGGTTTAAGTTCAGCACCGACTGTGAAACTGAAATGTAACGGCTAACGGCTGTGAATCGGCTTACGCAGCGGGTTAACAGCTTACGATAACTTTCTCAAAATCGAACGGTAGTTCTGTTAACATTTTTTTGCATCACCCAAATATTATTATTATTTGATTATCATTTTCGTACGTATATCAATATTCTTGGAATGATTTAGCTGTTGACAGTTAATGACCTGTATAAAGGCTTTAAGCGGGTTTTATAAAAACTTTGCTCAGTTTTTTTGTTGTTAATAATATCATTTATTCAAGTGAGGAATCGTACTATACTAGCTCAGTCTGGACATGCAATGTGGAGCATCTTAATTGAACCTAGTCATGTACACTTTTTGTTGTTGTCTGGTAACAATGGAACTACAAGTTTCATTCGAAGCCAATTAATGTGCCAGTCTATTTTTTAAGTAAAAATTGATAGTTGGGGTTCAGACCCTAGAATTGGCTCCGAGCTAAAGAGCCGTGTTTCATTTTTGACGTGTTTAGGTACACCGCAGGGATTTGTTGAGCTCGGAATTCCAGGAATGGCAGCACTGTCTACCATTCTTAATTCGGACGGGAAGGTGTTGCAGACGACCTAACAAGCCACCAACCACCGTTAGGAATGATGAAATTCTGATATTTAGCTGCGGGAGACGGCGTTGTTAAGTGTTGTTGCTGTTTGGGACAGGCCTCTTAATTGGGCAAATATTAGGCAAAGATGCCGGCTGCCGAGGGGAGCCAGCTTAGCCATGGGCCATGGCTCGACGCTTGATTTCTTCACTCCCCCCCCCTCACATTCCAACCACGCCAGAATTCATTACCTCGCAGGAACAAGAGCTGTTCAGATTTTTGGTTTTCAATTTACCTCTGAAGTTTATTGGTTCATTAGAAACCAAGGGTAAGCCGGACAGTAGGCTCGTATACCTTGAACTTTTGAAGATTCTCTGGATAGCCACTGGCATTCCTTATATATACATGTACTTAATTTTTTTACAAGATTTGTTGATCTGTATCACGGCTACTGATACATTTGTCCGTACCTGTATGTTTATTAGCACCTGCATCAACAAATTATAGGGTCTGGAAATTAAACTTTGTGATGGGCAGACATACTTTTGCCTGAATTATGTGGTGGTGGATTGCTATGTTCCCCAATAACTGAAGTTGTCATTAATGCTGTAAGTATAGTTGAAATTGAAGTATAATAGTAATTGGAAAATTCAATGTTGTATGCGTGAAAAGTGGAGTCAAAGGTCGTGGTCATGATGGAGATGGAATGCAAAAGAGCCATACGCCACAAGGGAGTAGTGAACCGAAATTAGGCTAATCAAATACAAGTATTCGTGGTTGTGCAAATGCAGGATTTGGTCCCTTCCCTGGTGAAAAGAACAATAGAAACCAATAGAGATTTCTATTGTTATTTGAACACTTTAGCGGTGATCCATAAACTGTCACACTTTTTTGCCTCTTATTAAATTCC
>JAQGBW010001172.1:0-28708 GCA_034698625.1 Julus scanicus
GAAACTTTTTTATTTTGAAAATGCGGTGAAGTGCAAATTTTACCATTGAAATACATAGGGTACCAAACCCCCTTAAGCACATGGCTGAGCATGCGCAGTGAAGTGACAACATTTTCCCCGTTGATCCGGACTGCCTCATGAGCGATTGGCGAAATGTTGTCGAAACCGTGGTTCTGGAACCAAAAAACGCCATAAGTTTGCTAAAACATCACGGTAGGCAAACTTATATTCGTTATTTGTTTCAGCAAACCATGTTGCCTCAACATAGTTTTCCCATGTTGTATTCAGTGGAAACCGGGCTTAAATGTTTGAAGTTCATTTGGATAGTAGTGAAGTCATGTAAGAACAACTTTATTAACAGCGGTATTAGTTTTTTGACCTGACTAAATTATGGAAAACACAAAACAGGTGTCTCAATAAAAATGGCATTTTTTTAGAAGAAATGGAATTTTGAGAAGTCACCACAATATTATGGAAGAGTGTTTCTCTTAAACTGACTCAAAATGCCCCATTGACATTCCTACTGGGCAAAAGGATGACCGGTCCCAAAGTATCCACATTTTACGGTATTGCATTACAATTCAACACTCGAATCCAGAGACTAAAGGTGATTTTCCTCATTTTTTTTTGGATTGTCTTATTTATTTGGAAAATCGATGCCTGTCTGCGACGGTGTCACCGTCTGGCGGCTGGATCCCACCCAGCTTCCGCCCAAAATCGATTCTCCCATCCTACGAAATTTCGGCGAACAAAACCCCGGGTTCCCAACCTCCCCCACCCCCCTTCCCCGTGCGCGAGTGTGGTTCATGACCTTTAAAGACCCCCGCCGAAATTTCCGGAAATTTTCCGTTTTCCAGCTCACGGATTTTGCCGGAACAGACGCCCGGTTCATGCATTTGCTGCTGAGGAAACAACCGCCGACGTTGTGCCGTATGGCCGCCAAGCCGGGTAAGAACCTTGGGGTCGTTCGGTGGCGCCCCACTTCCTCCCCCTCTAGGGCCTCAGGGTAGGGGTGGGACTCCAGGAACACGGGGTCACCGGTTTTGCGGTTTTATACACCTGCCGGATCCGGCATAAGACTTTGCCGTGGACTGGGTCTGACGTCATGCTTGGTCTTTGCCGAACATAGGTCGGCTTGGGTCTCTCGAGAATTCTAAAAAATGAGGTCTGGAGACTTTTTTTTGAGTTTTGTTAAATCAGCATATTTCACCAGTAATCAGATTTTAAAGAAATGTTTGATAGTTTCATTAATGTTAAAAGCGTGGGTTTGGAAAGTGTTCAAGATCAGGTTTTCGTAATTGCCTGGGTTTGAAAATTACAGCAGCTAGAATTTGAAGATTGGTAAAATTAAAGAATGTATGAAATTATTTAAAAATTGTAAAAGTATGGTTTCGTAAATATTAAAGACTAGGGTTTGAAAAATGTTCAGAAATGTTGAAGACTAGATTTGGAAAAATGTTCAGAAATGTTGAAGACTAGATTTGGAAAAATGTTCACAAACATTAAAGACTATAGATTTGGAATTATGTTCACAGATTAAAGACTAGATTTTGAACCAAAATGTTCCCAAATGTTAAAGACTCGATTTCGAAAAATGTTCCTAAATTTTCAAGCTAGATTAGTAGATTTTGAAAAATGTCCGCAATTTTAAAGCTAGATTTTGAAAAACGTTCACAAATATTAAAGACTAGATTTTAAAAATTGTTAACGATTATTAAAGACTAGATTTTGAACCAAAATGTTCACAAATACTAAAGACTAGATTTGGAAAAATGTTCACACATATTAAAAACTAGATTTTGAAAAATGCTCAAAAATATTTAAAACTATGGGTTGAAAAGTGTTTTAAGTGTTAAAAACCAGAGTTTCATAAATCAGTTGTGTAGCGCTTTTTGGGACACCCAACACCGGGCATTGGCGACCGCAGCGCCATCGCGCGACAGAGGGAGGCGTTACACCGCCAGTAGTTTAAAGAACCAGTCCGGGCACCCAAAAGCTGCGAAAACTAATGCGAAATCGCAATTAACATCTTATCGACGGCAATTATATTACCGGAATGTTGCCTTCCAGGCGTGGGTGAAAAGAAACGGTGGCCAAAGACGACGAGCGAGTTTTGCGGCGGTTTTGAACGGTTAACTCACCCGCACGGCCATCCTCGCTGCTTTGTATGGGAAGGCAAGGACGAACCAGTTTTCAAGTGTGCCTTAAACTAATGAGTAAGGAAAATAACGAACTGGCGTGACGGCTAGTTCCGCCACCAAAAATAATTGGCAACAATTTTTGAATGGGCACAGGTCGTCCTTTGGTGACCCACCTACTTTCGTGGGATGCCACTGATTGTACGATCTGCCCGATAATCAATTAAATTTCAGAAAAATTCTTCGAAAATCAGCTTTGGGATTCATTCCCTCTTTCTGCGATTCCAACGTTGGTGTAGAGGGGATTTTACAAAATTATTTAACCTATTTTTTGGAATTAAATTAGATTTAACTTGTTTTGGGATTGTAACTTGCGATTCAGTTGGATTTGAGACTGGCTTAGGATTCGATCCCTTGTTCTATGATTTTTAACTTTAGAGTCGATGAGATTTTGCGATATCATTTAGCCAATTTCATGCTTGTAACAACAGTAGGAATTTCAGATTAACTTGTTTTGGAATTTTAACTTGTGATTCAGTTCGCTTTGAGGTTGGCTTAGGATTCAATTCATTATTCGGGATTTTTGCTTTGGATTCAATCCCTTGTTTTGGTATTTTTACGTTTTTCTTGATTCAAAATCCACGTGTGTGGGGGATTTTACGTGGTTTTTATGCATCCAATGATTCCATTTTGAATTTAAGAAGATGAAAGATTCATAATCTTGTTCTGTTTCAATTTTTGTTAGGACTTTGTCTATCCTTGAAGGTATCCACCATATCGGGGAAATTATCTTATCGTTTCTCAGACAGCTTTTTTGTTGGAAAGTTTGTCAAGGGCATCACCATTTCAAGGGAAGAGGGATAGGCATTTAGGCCTATCTTAATTAGGTCCATATGAGAAGGGTAGGAGTCAATGTATCGCTTTTCATACTCCTGTGAGGCTGTGAGTCATTTATCAGAAGTATTCTTTAAATTTTTTTTGTTTGGAATGCACTTGAACACCGCTTGAACTTTGGCACTTGTTTTGGAAGCTGTAGTTGCCAGTCTTTTTTATAGTTGCAATGTACAGTATTTTACAATTTTCTCAATCTTTTTGCAATATCTCATTCCAAACTAATTTTGTCTCGTGAATCTTTGCAAGCATTGTTTTGTGATGGCGTTCAAATTTAGTGTCTGGCTCGAAATCTGACAGTTAGTTATACTAGGTGATTGATTTATTGGATATGTTCTGCATATGGAAAGTTATTATGTCGAATCTTGCAGATGTTGCTAATATGTTCATGATTCTGCTTCCCCAGTAGCCACCTCTGGCATTAATATGCCATAATAGCATTCGGCAACCGGGAAAAGGTCTGACATTACAGTAAACGAGGTCATAAGCACACCTGTTTAATATGCCGGATGTGTCCTTCTCAGTGGAGGGGGTTCCCCTCTCGCATTTCCGACACAAATGCCAGGCTATCTTGGATTTGCCAAGATATAGTACATTCTACCCACGAAATGATCAATGCATTTTTACCCGTTCATTTTCAGTTTGTTTTTTAAAAATTTTACCACAGGAAGCTGAAAATTGCGCCATGTTGGAAATAAAGAATAGTTTTCCAAGATCTTCCTGATGATTTCCGACGAATTTAAACCCATATATCTTTGAAAACCTTGTCGGATGAAGTGGAATGCCGTGTGGCATTTCAAAATCTTCCTGATGGATTTCAAAGCGTTGATTGTAGCAGAATTTACATTATATAGCCTACATCTCTTTAGACGCCATCTTGAATTAGAAAAAGTGTAGCCTACCAAGATCTTCGTGATGGATTTCAAAGAGTGAAAGAGATGATTGTACCAGAATTTGGTATTATAGCCTACGTCTTTTGAATTTTAAAAAAGCGTGGCCTTCCTAGATCTTCCTGATGGATTCCAAAGAGTACATTTTAACAAAAATTTACATTATAGCCTACGTCTCTTTGTACTCCATCTTGAATTTAAAAAGTGTAGCCTTCCAAGATCTTGATTGATTCCAAACAGTTGATTGTACCAGAATTTGGTATTTTAGCCTACATCTATTTGAACGCCATCTTGAATTTGAAAAAGTGTAGCCTTCCAAGATCTTGATTGATTCCAAAGAGTTCATTGTAGCAGAATTTACATTATAGCCTACATCTCTTTGAACGCCATCTTGAATTTGAAAAAGTGTAGCCTTCCAAGATCTTCTTGATGGATTCTAAAGAGTTCATTGTAGCAGAATTTGGTATTATAGCCTACTTCTCTTGAATTCGAAAAAAGTGTGGCCTTCCAAGATTGTGTTTTTGACTGAAAATTTCAACAGTTTCCTTAACCCGACGATTAATCTCAAAGCCTTCGACGTTCGTAGCCTACTTGGCGCTAGACACTCTCTCACGCGATCTAGCCCAAGCTAAGATTTCAACGCCGGCGGGGAAGCCAACTGGCTCCTATTTATGGCACGGGTCCACCCTTGAAGAATGGGTGCTATTTAAAGTTTTGGTGGCTACCGTTGCTTTTTGGGAAGAGCGCACTCGTGAGGGTGAATCAGGCCAAGAAACGCTCTTCCGAAGATTGTAAATTTTCCAGTTGTTAAGAATGAGTCTCAATAGATCGCAATCTGGGGCTGTTGATGTGAAGATGTCTGCTCGTCACTGCTTACAGGGTCACGTGGCACGAGCAGACAGCCTGCTGCCAGCTATAGAAATTTACAGGCTGCCTAAGTTTGGGGAAAAGGTCATGACCTGAAGCCGCACACCACGTTAATTGGCCAGAGAACAATTTACTGAATTATATTTAATTCGCTGCTGTGATTTGCCCCCACTGCAGCATTTACACCGTAAGAGCACGGGTTAAGATGGAGTACAAGTACCAGGGTGTGGACAAAATATTGCAAACACTTGTTTACATCTACATATTTTCTCTTAATCCGTTGTTGCACCAACTTGTGGCTTGACAACTCAATCCTGGAATAGATGCGTACAAGTTTCAAACAATTTCTAGCAGTTTTATACAATTCAGAAATTTATCACACCCCCCTTGCTCAAGTTGCCAACACAAATACAGTTGATCCTTAAATTTCTCATCTAAGTTTTTTTTTTGTCCACCAGCGAGCCGTTGCCCAGAAATGCAAACATTTCGTTATATAACAAACTTGTAAGAATACATTTCATTGGCAGATTTGACTTACCTTTCCAATCCGAATACTTCGCTGTTGTATTTTTTAAAAATTAAAAAAAAATGTCAAGCGAGCTAACATATATCAAAACTCAATTTTTGATTTTTCTGTCTGCAGTTGCCAATGGAAGCGAGAAGTCTGCTGAAGAAGAAAAAGTGGAATCCCTACCTGAGAGTCCAACGTCCGCCAGCGACAATGAACTGCCAGATACTCCGGATACTTGCCGGCGGACGCTGGACGCAAATGGGCGCTTGCCTGTACTGAACGGCCACGGTGCCACCAACGGCAAGGTGAGCAGTGACGAGGACGATGACGAGCCAGACTCCCAACCGCTGGTCAACGGGCAGGTGGTCAAGGTCGGAGATTCAGAAGACAAGGTTGCTGATAGCGAGGAAAAGAAGGACGACAAGGAGGAAGATGCCGGGCAGGAAGTGCTGGTCTTCCAAGACACAGGGTACAACATCAAGATTGCCGCACCGGGTATCGAGCCGTTCGACTTCCAGGTTAGTTTGAGTTGTTGGTGTTGACACGTCCTGCGTCCAATTTTCCCCCGAGAATTTAGTCCAGCATCAACCAGCAATTTTTTTGAAAAATGACCACTTTTCATTTTTTTTGCATTCACATTAATTTAAAAACATTTGTGTAAGCTATTTTTTTAAGAAAATGTATTTAATTGCTGTTCTCAAACAAAATGCATTACTGTAGTTAAGAAACTGTCTTATTTCCTTGGTAACAGACATAGTTGCTGGAAAAGGTTGGAAAGACATTGTTTTGGGGAAAAAATGTCTGAAAAGGGCGATTTTCAGTTTTATTATTTTGATTTGGTCAAATTTTTATGCCGAACTTATCATGCAACCTCAGGTCAGCTGTATGGAGCTGGTTCAAGAGATCCACCAGCTGCTAATGGACCGCGAGGACACGTGCCATCGCACTTGTTTCTCTCTTCAACTGAATGGTGCCACTCTGGATAACTTTTCCGAGCTGAAGACAGTGGAAGGGCTGACCGAAGGATCTGTCATCAAGGTCGTGGAAGGTAACGTAACTTTTGCTTTTTCTGGACTGACTTGTGGCAACAGCAATTGACTATCCGCTTTTAATTTTGCAGAGCCCTACACTGTGCGGGAAGCACGCATCCATGTGCGACATGTGCGCGATCTGCTCAAGTCCCTTGACCCCATGGACGCATACAATGGAATCGACTGCAGCTCGTTATCGTTCCTCAACACGGTGACACAGGGCGATATCCTAGGTGAGAACCTGCTGTGCATTTTGGAATAGAAAACACAAAAAAATGCCCCCTAAATATTGAAATATATACTTACAAAAATATAATATTTTGAAAAAGTAGCTACTTGAACACTCATATCATTAATAATTTAGAATAATTAAAGTTATCAACAGATAGAATAATCATCATCAATCATCTTTATGATTTTCTTCGTTTCTTTTCAGAAAAGAAAAAATCTCGGCCAGAGTCCATCGACTGTACGCCACCAGATTATATCATGCCGGGTAGCATCAAGGAACGACTGCTTATGCCCCTGCAGCCACAGGTCAAGGAGCTCAAGGTCGGTTCAGATGCAGTTTGTGTCTGTGTCAGTAATAGTTTAAAAGGTTTTTTTTAGAGAATTAAACGATTCGATGTGTTTTGTTTGTTAAGGGACCTCAGTGCATCAAGGTTCTAACTCCAAGCGGCTGGAATCCACCACCGGCCACACGGAAGATGCACGGTACTACTCCGCAACACATTTTTATCCTCATTCTTATCTTACAAAACATTGGCGATTTGCCTTTGAAGAATATCAGTTCTATTTGCATGAGATTCTGCAGATTCTTATTGAAATCATACCAGCTCTACTTCCGCACTATGCAGACTTCATTCTAAATGCACAATGAATCTTTATATATGACTGTTTCGTTCCAGGCGATCTCCTGTACCTCCAAGTGATCACCCTAGAGGACAAAAGGTTCTATGTGACGGCGTCCACACGTGGATTCTTTGTGAATCAGTGAGTACAGCACTGCGCATTGCCATGACTCGTTTGTTCCAAAGGTGGTTACTCAGTTTTGACACTTTTACTTAGGTCCACCGAGGAGGAGTTCAACCCAAAGCCAGCCGTGCCCAACCATCTCTGCCATTCTCTGATAGAAGTGCTCAATCAAATCAGCCCTAGCTTCAAGCGAAATTTTGCACTCTTGCTGAAAATGAGGCTAGTGCTTTCCCCACAATTCCAGTGGGCAGTTCTTGTCTACCACAGATTCTTCAGTTGTCATACTCATGGTGGACATGTTTCTCCTCGTCCCATTTTAGGACCCAGAGGCATCCCTTTGAACGCGTTGCCACGCCATACCAGCTGAACCAGTGGACAGCGCCTCTGTTGGACCACAGCGTGGACGCTATTAGGGCCGAGGATGGTAAGGATGCCCACCTTTTCTCGAGTTTGTCGGTTAAAATCCAGTCTTGCGTGTTTCCTAGTACTTTGGCAACCTTCCAATTGCTTAATCCTAGTTTTCCAGCACTTTGGAATTTGTAATCTATAATTTGATCCTCCCACATGCATTCAGTTGATCCAAGAGCATGTCTTCAAATTTGTCCTCTTTTTCCATGTTCCTGCAGCCAACTCCTCCAAGTTGGGCTATGAGGAGCACGTACCGGGGCAGACGCGAGATTGGAACGAGGAATTGCAGACAACGCGAGAACTCCCCCGCAAGACGCTTCCAGAGCGACTCTTGCGAGAACGTGCCATCTTCAAAGTGCACAGTGACTTTGTCACGGCGGCCTCCAAGGGCGCAATGGCAGTCATTGATGGAAACGTGATGGCCATCAATCCAGGCGAGGAACCCAAGTAAGGCCCGCAACTTAAAGAAGTCTGCATATGAGGACACTGCTGATGATCCGTGTTTTTTTTTTCTTCTCTTCTTTTCAGGATGCAGATGTTTATTTGGAACAACATATTTTTCAGTCTTGGGTTTGATGTGAGGAATCACTACAAGGAACTCGGAGGCGATGCTGCGGCGTTTGCTGCCCCGGTGCGTTGCCTGGTTATTATTTCATCTATTGTGAAATCTGCCGAGGATTTGCCAAATAATCATGATGTCTTCTTTTTATAGAGAAATGATCTTCAGGGCGTGCGGGTTTACAGCACTGTCGATTTGGAGGGATTATACACTTTGGGGACAGTCGTCATCGATTACCGTGGTTACAGGGTTACTGCTCAATCAATTATTCCAGGTGAGTCACATTTTGTATGAGTTTGGCAATTTGAAGATTTGTGCAATTATATGAAAATAAAGTCATAACATTAAAAAAAGTTATTTCTTAACGCAAAAATATCTTTTAAGTATCGACTTTAAGACTTGTCTTAAAATCTGCAGTAACTCCTAAGATGTAAAAAGTTGTGAATTGGTTTTGGGTAGTGTCTGACTGCATCTTCTTATTTCCTCTCCCAACAGGCATCCTGGAGCGAGAGCAGGAGCAGTCGGTTGTATATGGCTCCATCGATTTTGGAAAAACGGTGGTGAGCAACGATAAATATATGGAACTGGTAAGTACAGCCACCAAATTCTGCTCGGCCATTTCCGACTCAATAATTCAGTTCAACTCTGTTCTCTATTTAGCTCGGCAAAGCTGCCCTTCAACTGAAGATTCTGCCACACAAGTAAGATCCTAATCTGAGCAAACATATTCTTAAAATTTTCATTGTCTAAACAGTTTTCTATCGTAGAGTTTTGAACGACAAAGGTGAGGAGGTGGAACTGGATTCTTCTGTGGAATGCAAGGGGATCATCGGTAACGACGGACGATATTACATCCTTGACCTTTTAAGGACCTTCCCTCCAGATGTCAACTTCTTAAAATGTAAGCGTCACAAAAATAAGTAAAGTAGAACCCGGTTAAGAAGTCCCTGCTTAAGATGTTTTCTACTCTTAAGAAGTCGAATCTCGTGGTCCCAAAAGTACAATCAAATGTAATTTTTCCTGCGTAATACGTTTTCGAGTTGCAATCCATGCTTTTACTAAACTTTTCCCCGTTTAATAAGTTTTCTCCCGCTTAAGAAGTGCTAAATCTACGGTCCCTTGAACAATTTCTCAACAGGGTTCTACTGTACCTTTTAAAGATACGTTTTGTGAATGCTAGGGTAGTTGGTAGAATTTTTCAAGTGTTTAAATTCTGCTTTAAAATATAACCATGTGATTTTTCATTCCAGTAAGTGAAGACAATTATAGTGAGAAATCAAAAACGTTGGGCTTCCCCATTGAGCACAAACACAAATTATGCTGCCTTAGACAGGAATTGGTGGATGCATTTATAGAGTAAGTTGCCTATTGACATGGCATTTGAATGAATCTTGCCAGACTGGAATGTTTTGTTTAAAATTACTTGCCGAGCTTGATTAATGTTGCATGTTGTATTGCAGGCTTTTTTTTGTTTGTTCATCTTCATTATCCTCATCATTTCTCATTCACGTTTTTGCAGGACCCGATATATGATGTTTATTCGTTTTGTGGCCACGCACCTTCAGCGGCTGGGTTTTGCCAAGCAACCGAAAGAGGTCAACGGCACTCAGGTGAGTTGCACACCAATACATTTTGGATATCAGATCCTGTTTGCAGCCTTGCAGTCTGATATAAACTGTGCTTTTATCGGGAAAGGACTGCCAGTGCAAATTTAGAATAATGTTTTGCATTGCTTTATGAATAGATGAGGAAGGATAGAATTCTGATGGAATACTTAGAAATTTAGGTAAAAATGAGACTGCCAGTGCAAATTTAGAATATTGTTAAGCAAGAAACCATACTCAGATATATCTGCGAGTATTTGGGTAATGCAGGTTTTCGTATTAATTTTGTTCAAAATAAATTTTGCTAACATTTCCCCAATTTGTATGGTATTTTTTTATCAGTCTTAAAGTTTTGATTTTACATAAAACAGAGAAAAAGTAAATTTGCGCTTTTTTTGAACATGACATTTTCAAAGTTTTCTCGTAAAAATATATAGAAAGTTAATTTTTGTCATCATAAATGAGTTAGGCGGTATAATAAAATTATTAGGCGGTAAAATTAAGTAATATTTCTTGTTTCTGGTAATTTCTGGAAAAAAAAAGTTAAATATGGAAAATTTCGTAAAGGGCATCAAAACAATACAAATAACCCTTTGATCAATTTACAAAATTTACAGAACCAGGAGGACACAAGCAAGGAGAAGCAATGTAAAAACGAAGGCGAGGATGATGTCAAGGCCATCTGCTATGGAGATGAGGAGGAGGAATTGGAGCTGGAGAAGCTGGTTTCCGGTGACAAGGATAGCGAGAAAAACTCCATTGAAACGGAAAAAGCCAAGAAGATTGTAGAATCTATCACTGAAGCTGGTGACAAGAGCGATCGTAAGTGCCATGGCAGCAAACTACCTCCGCACTGTCTTCCAGAGGCATCAATATATATATTTTTTCTTCAGTCGAGGAAAGCACAAAGGAAATTGTCAGAAAAGCTGCCATCACTGTGGGTTCGCTAAAGGAGGCAGAATTCGACCTAAGGTTCAACCCTGACGTCTACTCAACTGGCGTTAGCCACGTTGCTCCAGAGGTAAAACTAATTGAGACCGCAAACTTCGTTTTTCACATTCAGATTATGTCATGTATATTTTTAAAATTTTTAGGGTGAAAGGCTAGCGAAGGAACGTCAGCTGGTGAAGGATGCTGCCGAATTTCTCATCACTCTTCAGATTCCAAGCTTTGTAAGTTGAACATAACATTTTTGTGTGATTTTTCTTGGAGATATTTGAGCGAAATTTTTTCTAAACTAAATTCTGTGGGTTTTCTTTCGCAGATTCGAGACTGCCTTGACCACTCTGCCTCGCCACTTGACGGCACCACTTTGACCGAAGCCATGCACAACAGGTATGGTTTGCAATAGCACGGAGCCTGGTAAATCTCCAATTAAGATCACTGTTAAGTTTGGTTTCTGGTTCATTACAGGGGTATCAACGTGCGGTACTTGGGCAAGATAGCCGACATGCTGTCCAAAGTCCCCCAGCTGGAATATGTCTACGTAAGTAGCATTTCTTGACTTCTGATCTGCTGCTTAGGTCACAGGATCTAGCCTCTCACATTGATTTTTGACCCGATTTTTGCTTATTCGCAGAGCATTGCTGTCTCTGAGCTGCTCACCCGAGCTGCCAAGCATCTGTTCACGACATACATGCAGGGCGTGGAGATGATGAGCCTCTCTGCCGCTATCAGTCACTTCCTTAATTGCTTCCTATCTGCGTGCCACACGCCACATGCGCCCATTGCCACGGATGAGGTAAGGATTGTTTTGGGTCTTTAATGACCTAGAAGCACCAACCAGCCTTAGTTATGCTTTTTTTTTCTCGACATTTAAACTATAAATCTTCCATGCTTTCCAACAGCTGCAAAGTAAAACTGCAAAGAAGAAGAGCAAAAGAAAGAATCGGTCCAGTCCTCTTGCTGTACAAGGTTAGTGAAGGCCTTACAAATCCCATGCCTTGAAAATAAGCACTTTTCAATGACCCGCATTCTTTCTTTCTTATCAACAGATAACGAGTGGGCCACGCTGACTCCCAAGTCCATGTGGAGCAGCTTGAAATCAGAGCTGAAGGCCTACTTCGGTTGGATGCTTGAAGCAGATTCATCCGAGGCGGTCATCGAGAAATACACCCTGCAGAAGATCTCCCTGCTCAGGTCGTTCTGCATGAAGACTGGGATTCAGATACTGCTCCGGGAGTACTCCTTTGACAACCGACACCGGCAGACATTCTTTGAGGAAGACATCGTCAACATGTTCCCGCTGGTCAAGCATATCAACCCCAGGGTGAGTGTCTGGTAATTTAAACTTTTCTGGTGGTTCTGATGTGCTTTGGGCTGCTTTCAACAAGTTTTTAAATACTGTCTAGCTTTTATACACGTGTAAAACTGCACCACATGCTGTCAATATTTTTGTTTAAATATCACCAAGTTTTAATATTTCACGTGATTTCTCACTGGCGCATATGAATCAAAAAGTAACCTAAGAGTTGGTTAACATTAGTGGGAAAGGCTAAATTATTTAAAATTTGGTCATGAGCCTACGTTACGCACTTGCCTCAAGTTATCGGGTGTACGTGGCATTCCAGAAATCTCATTGGTCAATCTCGCTAATCTTTCACACCTCTTTTAGGCAACTGATGCATATCACTTCTACACGACTGGACAGACGAAGATCCAGCAAGGCTACCTGCGGGAGGGCTACGAGCTGATCAGCGAAGCGCTCAGTCTGCTCAACAACGTCTACGGCGCCATGCACCCTGAGATCGCTCAGTGTCTGCGCATGATTGCTCGCCTCAATTACATCATGGGCGACCACATGGAGGCAATGGCTTACCAGCAGAAGGCGGCCCTCATGAGCGAGCGTGTCAATGGAATTGACCACCCCTACACTATCACCGAATATGTAAGTATTTATTGCGGAATCACAGAATCTAGAAACATTCAAATTGTTCAATTTGCAATGTCAAAATGTTATTAAATTCACAACAGGAAAATTGGATTTCTTTAGATTTGGTTTTATCAAATAAGACGTGTATGCCCATTTAAACATTGAACGTTAATTGGTTATTGTTTAAAAATATAAGCGGTCTATGTTCAGGTTAATCAACTATTGTCAAATTGTCATATTTCTGCGATTAAATTATCCGTATTTAAGGAAAATTATTCTTTGTCAAAAATGTGGTTGCCTAATACAAATATTGAACAATTTGAACAAAATTTCAAATTCATCTGCCTATATCAGAATTCTGTGTTAGGTTGATTCCTACTGTTGTAAAATGTGCACATTTTTTTTTCTCCACAGACTCATTTAGCCCTCTACTGCTTCGCCAATTCTCAAGTTTCGACAGCACTAAAACTCTTATATCGAGCACGTTACTTGGCGTTGCTAGTGTGCGGAGAAAACCATCCGGAAATTGCACTGCTCGATGTACGTCTGCACATTTTTTTGCTTAGTCAATTACAAGAATTGGGGATTTTAACTAACTTTGTTCTTTACGCCATTCCGTTTCAGAGCAATATTGGGCTTGTGCTTCATGCGGTAGGGGAGTACGATTTATCGCTTAGATTTCTGGAAAAAGCAATGCTGCTGAATATCAAGTAAGCTCATTTCAAAATAATTTGTAAAAGGAGTAATGATTTTTCAAAGCTTTGTGGCCATTTCTTACAAAGCATTTTGTCTATTGAAAGTTTTAGATTTTGACAACAACATTAAATTTGGTTGTTTTTTTTTTTTTTGAAATTATCACAATCCATTCTCCTTTCAGATATTATGGCGCCAAAAGCCTTAAAGTTGCAGTGAGCTACCACCTGGTTGCCCGTGCCCAGTCATGCATGGGAGACTTCCGTGCCGCACTTCAGAACGAGAAGGAAACTTATGCCATCTACAAACAGCAGGTCAGTCATGCATATTAAGCTCGAGCTCCTGAACACCAATGGTGTTTTTCAAGCCCAAGTTTAGTAGAAAATAACACAACGCAAAAATGTTATTGCTGTGTTACTTTTACAAACTTTTCTTTAGTTGCCTCTGAATATTCTGTAACGTTTCATCCGTTTTAGTTGGGCGAGGAGCACGAGAAGACAAAGGAAAGCTCGGAGTGCCTGCGCCATCTGACTCAGCAGGCTGTCATCCTGCAGAAAAAGATGAACGAAATCTACACGGGCAAGGTGGGCACCTCACTGCCGCCCATTCAGATCCAGCCCCCATCCATGGGCAGTGTGCTGGACATGCTAAACATAATCAATGGCATACTCTTTGTGCAAATAAGGTATGAGAACTGTAGATTAATTTTAGTATTTTTTTTTATTCCAAATGCTTTTGTTAAAAATCTAAAAAATATGGTGGACAATCGATATACCGATGCCACATTCATGCCAATTCATTTTATGTCAGTGGATGCAAAAAACGTGCACAATAGATTTTTGATACGACGAGTTTGCTTTGCTCATCATTACTGTTTCTTCTATCTTTAAATCACGTTTTGATTGTTCGAGTTTCTTGAGATATCGTCAACCGCATCGAATATTCTAACACCACATTTTTGTTATACAGCCAACAAGACATCGATAACTTCCGTGCCGAGTTCGAGCAATCGCAGAAGAACGGCTCTGCTGTTGAAAACGCCACAGTGAGCGAGGAAGCTGAAGCCTCTAACCGGAAGAGCGACGAACCAGCAGCTGATGACATCGAGAACCTAGCCAGCAGATGAAGCCCCAGTTGCCTTTCACGTAGCGTACGAAATCGTGTCTCGTCGGGGACGACCAGATAAGCTCAGTGTCTCATCACACTTTCACTTCCCTTTCCCCTCGATCATATCTTCTCATTTTTTTTTCTCCTTACCGTATTCTCGTTTCCGTCGCCATTATTATTTTCGTGTCTCATTGCAACCCTTGGCGCCTTTTCCCGTTTACCTCTTCTAGAGCCCCAAGTCTTGCATTAATAAGCTCAGACATGTCCCGTGCTGCTCGAACAGGTTTTTTTATCCTGCCCCAATCAGTCTTAACATCTGTTTTGACGTGCCTAGGCCGGCCGATGCAAGTTTGTTGTCTTGTCATATCCAAAACTGGTCCTAGTCTGCCCAAGCCATATAATGAATTTTGTACAGATTTGTTCCGAAAATTGCTTACGATTTAGCTTACGGCAACATGTTAGAAGGAACATATCTTGAAATTTTTTTACATATATTTTCACACTTTCGGCTTTTGCTGCCCTGGAGCAACTTGCTGCAGATGTGTTTAAAATCTTCGCGGCTCGAAATTGTCAAAACTTGTTACAAAAATTACTGCAGACAGTTTTATATAATGTTTTGCTTAAATATGTCTATATAAGCACAATTATCCAGCACACAAATCCAGACTAGATACAATATGGCTAGATTAAAATGCTAAAAGCAGCGTTGAATTATCTACAAAAGGTAGATATAGAATGATCTAAGCGTTCTGAAATGTAATAACTAACTAGGTAATTTCAAACGGCCTAAAATGAAATTTCCACAAGCCGTCCCAACATCTCTGAAGCCATTGCAAATATTTAAAAGGTTTGGAGTTTAACAGTTGGGTAGGCTTTGATCAGTACTTTATTTACGCCGCTCAGAAATGTTTCTCGGCCGGTCGGCATGTGTCCGAAAAGCACTTCTCCTCCAGGCATGAGTTTGTTAGATCCCAGCGGTGCTCGTTTTTGCCCGCTGCAAAGACACGATCAGTATTGTTTGCCGTGGATCGTGGTTTTAGTGACCACGTTTGGTTTCGGGTTGTCTCATCGAAGCCCTTTGTTCGTTTCTAGAGTGCGTTTTGTGTTCGCAGGCTCTCGCTGCGGCGTTTAGCCCCACTTTGCTGGTGGCAAAGGCGTAGCTCGCTAAACGCGGTGGTCGTTTCTTTTTCTTTTAGTTTTGTTACTCGTTTTTTTTTTTTTTTTTTTTCGTTCCCTCGACCCTGCGCTCTCTCACGTGCAATTTTTTTTTTAATCTAGTGCAGTACGAAAGCATTCCTAGCTGGCGTACGTCCCGTAGAATGTAGAGGGCGCAAGAATCAAGGGTCTGCGGGCGTCATATTAACTCCTGGATTAACCATGGAGAGTCCTGCCATGCCACTCTTGAGATTTGGGAATTTATTATTTTTGTTTGGTGTAAATCACTTTCGAGCCTTGGGCAAAAGCCGATTATCGGCAAATCTGAAATTAAAAATGACTGATCCTTAGTGCGATACAAGAATTGTGGAATTGATGGTGCCTTCGAACCAATTGGCAAGCATAAAACAAACCAAACACGAAAAATAAAAATCGACAGCCGTGGCAAAAATTAAAAATAATGACTGCTGGCCCCTGATCCTTGTGCCTTGCGTAGTTTAGTTTATGCATTCCAGTGAGAAGTTGTAGATATAGGAATTATAGATTGACCGTTGGTCAAGCGCATAGAGATATACTTATAGAATTAAAGAAAAGCAGGTAGCTGTTTTGTTAGCGACCTAGATATTTTTTTTCTGATAACTGTAAAGAGATGATTTTTGCGCTCATTTGCTCCCTCGCGTTTCTTTCTTCAGGTTCCGCCGCTTCCATCCGCAGGCCCGGTCGTCCCGTTACGTTAGCTTTAAACGGCGCTTGAGAGCCGATTAAATTGTGACTAAGCGATGCGCAACCGGGTGCCAGTCTCTTGTTAGCGCTTCTCACGCCATCAGCTCCGCCATTACACTTGCCATTTCTTCCCTCCCCCAAAATGACAGAAGGAGCCCTCGCCTGGGATCTCAGGAGAAGATCCGTCTTCCGAGGTCTTTGGAAATTTCCTCATAATTCGCATCATATCCATCTCCTTATTTTTCTGAAAAGTACCATTTTTTATGGTTTGGAGAAGAGCTACTCTCCCGAGGTCCCGAGGGGGGTTTGGGAATGGTCCACCTCCCAAAATCAATGCGCAACTTCCTTTTGAAGTATCTTATGAAATTGCCCCTTCTTTGTTTCTGGGAAAGGTATTTCCTCTCCTGGGGTCTCAGGGAAACTTTCAAATGCTAAGTATTTCAGACAACCTCTTCTTTCTCGAGCTTTGGGAGGGCTCCTGTTTCCTTCTTTTAGCTACTCCTGTCCGAACCACACAATCATTGTAATATTTATGCTGACGCAAAGGCAAAAAAACCAAAACAACCACAAGGCAACCAGCTGGCGTAAACAAGCTGCCGGTTGTCCGTTGATTCCCTTGTGCCCTTTTATGACAAGGGGACCAACGGGTTGCTGGATGACATTGCAAACTGGTTAAAATTTATTGCTGGCGAAGCTGCAATATACAGGTTGCTAAATGATATCCTGGAGGCTGCCAATAAACCCTTTAGCTGGTTTCTGAGGCTTCACCGTGATAGCTAGTTGAAGTTTCCACTTGAAAGCCAATTGGTTTCCATTGGCGTATAATGTCTTGTCAATAAACACAAAGCACTTTGTCAAGCCTTCTGCATGAGGTGGCCTATTGGTTCCCGACTGTTTGCCAAAGATAAGATGTAGGACACCAATGGCTGTTTTCTTTAGTCGCCATGTAGAAGCCAACTAGTTGCAGGCTCCAGGTTAGGAAACATCCCATACCCAGCCTACTTGCTTTAAATCTTTATCGCCTTTCCTTCGATCAAGCCCACGAAGTGGACCTGGATCGTGCGCAGCAACGTCAGAGCAATGCCTCCCCAAACCGCTTTCCAAAATTGTCCTTCTTGCCCAAGTTGCCTTGACTCAAATCGTGTGTTTCTAGTTGCGTGACTGCCATACGTGTGGATGCGTGATGCCGTGCTGCGCCCAATTGTTGATTTCTGTTAACTGCGTTGAATGTCTTGATTAGCAATAATCGTGTAAAAGGTCAACCGGCGCGGTTTGTGCCCCATCCTTTGGGGCAACCACGAATAAAAATTAGGTGCTATATGAAATCTTGTTTTTCTTTATTTGATTTTTTTCATGTTTTTCTCGAAAAGACTCACTGCCACAGGAATCTTCAAAAGTAGAATACTAACTGAATTTACAGCTTTACTTTTCTAAGAATCCAAAGATGGAGAACGGTACTCTTAATTGACGAATTTCTGGAATCTCGATACCAGAGTTGTAAGTTTTTGAAATCCTTAACTTATGGTTGTGTGCTAAATTTACGAATATCATTTCCAGTTTTCTATGGTCTGTACTTAGTCATTGAAGAGTTTGTTAACATTTAGGAATCTAGTTTCCTTCCTTGCTTCCACTTAAGTTTAATTCGAAAACATACAAACAAAAATCGTTTCGTAAAAGCTATTTTAATCTGTTCTTAAAGTACTGCAGGATTTGCTGCGCCGCACCTCTGCCTAATGTGCCCTCGAGCCATTGGATTCCCAAGGCGGCAGTGCCATCAGACCATTGCAGCGTCAACAGGCAGACTGCTGCAGGTGGTGAAGGCTCTTCTCCCAAAGCCGTTTCGTTCGTCGACAATTGTTCCGAAGTTGTGGTGACACGGCACTGTAGCCCGTTCTCTTCTGAAGTAAGATCCATTTTTGACTTCTTGGCCGCTTCAGAATACCTGTCTTCAACATCTCCTTGGTCGCCACCAGCGCCACTCATTGCAGCCGCTCGCTTCAAGGCGCGTCGTTTGCGCCTCTGGTTCGACCACGTGTCCTCAGTGGCTATACAGCGCATCGAGACTGTGTCCAAGTTGGACTTCTGTTCGGAGAAGGAGATCTGCAAGTGAAAAAACAAATCAGTTGATCAACAGCATTGATGACAACGGACACTTTGATTGCTCTATGCTCATGGTCACTTCCTGAAAGGAAATCCTCATAACTAAATACCTTCAATTCTTTCAAGATTTCCCGCACCTTCTCCAGAACTTCCTTCAAGCTGGCAAATTCTCCGGGGAGTTCTGAAACCAAGGGCTTCATTGGCTTCTCTCTTAACCTCAACACCTGGAAGGAGGCAACACTAAGAAATGGGAACAAGATTCGACGTGCTTGTATTTGAGATTCCATACCTCATCCAGGGCAATTCCTGGGCAAAAAGTCCATGCAATGCCCCAGCGCATGGTATGACCCTGGCAAAATTCCGTTTGGCAGGTACTTGTCACTGCATTGTTCCCGAGATCGCCTAGGAGTTTTTTTACCTCCCCGAGACTCTGCTTTTTCCCCAGCATAGTGGTGTAGATCCTGCAAAAAATATTGATCAGAAAGTTTCTTGGGTTAAATTATTTGATAATATGGCGAGTTTCAAGTGAGAACCTTCAAGTTCCTCTTTTAAGACACTGCTTATCATAAGAATTTAAATAGTACAATAACATCAACAGGCCTTACTTGACGGTGTCTCTCAGAACCAGACTGTCCTCGATCATCTTCTTGACGAGAGCCACCTCCCCACCCACAGTCACTGCCTCGTTTTGGCTGGGGCTATTGGCTCCCCTGGGAGGTGGGCGAAAGGCTGAACGACCTTTGCCCTCTGGGCGGGCATCTAGCTCGGTGAGAAAGAATGGTGGGTTGCACATGCTGAAGTGGAAGTTCCGGCCTGTCTGTCTCACGGCATCCAGGAGGGCACAATCCGGTGAGACGCGTAAAACTTTAAAAGAGGAAAAAGGGGAGCGTCAGTAGCAATGCAGCAGATAACCTCGATGGGTCAGGTTGTTCGGAGATTTCACCTTCGACCTTGTCGTCCAAGCAGTTTGCAGCCACGTTCCTCTGCGCGGAATCGCAGGCCTCGGCGTCCGACTCTGAGGCCACGAAATGCCAACCGTTTCTGCGGGCTCCCAGCAGAGGGTAGATGCAGGAAGTCCCAGTTCCTGAAAAAACGAAACTATATGGCATGAACGTTTACTATTCAGACAGTAAGAAAACATTTTCCTCCCCAAAATGTTGCAAAAGTTGGCTGCCACATCCTACCTATGTCAAACCCATTGATGACTTTCTCTGCATCACAAGTTGGCAAGGTACTCAACAAATCTTCAATCCATAGAATATAGTTCAGCCTGAGAGGCACGGTCGGAATTAGCCTATCCTTTGGAATCTCGACATCCAGATCAAAGTCCTTTTTAAGTAGCGCACAAGTGAGTGCCCTGAGTGCATCGGGATTCTTGAAATTGACATGAAGGTTGCCGGACAAATCCTGGAAATGGAGTACTTTCGTTAACGACTGATATCCATCAATAATTCTGTTTGTGCAAATTTCCATCATTTTGCATAACAGCAAAAACAAAGGATCACTATAACTTTGTATTTAAAAGAAACAGACTAATCTGCAAGAATGCAGCATCTGAACCATCATGCTAAACTATAATTTAAAAAATGGCATGTTTTACTCAGTACCCTACAGCCAGCAAATAAATGCCATATGGTAGGGGGTCATACTCAATTTCAGGTGAATGCTCCTACGTCATTAGCGACTTAGACATCATTGTTAGATTGAATTTTTATTAAATCAGGAGAATCGCCAGGTAGGCAATTCCATCATCTAAACTGCAGGTATAATACTGCATTGTACGTTTTACTGACATCCAATCTTTTAATATCCAACTAATTACATGCAAATTTTGAATTTGAGCAGGACAGCCGCCTTTTATTGTAATATATTCGGCTATGAAACTAAAGCAAATGCCAAACCAGAAATCCTACAAGACAAGACATGACACTAAACGTACTGAACAAAAAGTTGTTCCGAAATTTAACCAAAATTCAGGGGAATCTTTTCGGTAGATTTTGATTAATTCGCGGGATTCTTCAAATCGTAACTACGACGTACTTACTTGCACAGCATGCCGTCGGAACTCTGGGAACTTGATAGCCAGCTCTTTGAAGTCAGGCGGTGTGCGGTAAACGTTTCGAGGGTGCATGAAACGGTTGAGCGCCATGTCCACGTTAATTAACAAGAGCTGTCAATTAGGTAATTAGCTCCAAAATTGGTTGGGAAAGCTCGAAAATTACATATCGCCTGGGCGCGACCATCTTGGATATCCTTCCAGCTATCGGCTAATCAGCCGTCAGCCGCCATCATGACATCATCGGTGCAGCAGCGCCACCTGCCTTTCCTCATTCAACGGCCATTTCACTTTTGCATCGTTGACGTGTTTTCTGTTCGCGCACCTAAAAACCCCTATTATTGGATTTATACGGACGAATTTCGGCATCCAAGGTAAGTCCGAGCGCTCGCGAAACCCGGCCGGGGTCCGTGGGACCCGAAACCCGCATGGTGATCGCTTAACCCGAGCCCCGATGCTCCTTGGCTATGGCTGCAGCCTATTCCGTCATTGGCGAAAAATCAATGATGGCTCTCGTACGAACATAGTACCGAACCAACGTATTTTTTTATTCTTTTCTTTTCGGATTTTTTTGTTTAAAGCCGATGGTCCGAAAACCGTGGAATACCTGGTTTTCCGCCTGAAATCTGGCAGAATGTAACGTAGTTTAAACCGCGGATATGTAAAAGAAAAAAATATTGAAGGCTGGAATTTTGCTTTGGAAGGTCGCGATCTTGGTTGAGCCTCTTGTTTCGAAGCTGAATTTTGGAATTATGAATTTTTGATTAGGAGTAACCAGGTCCCAACCCAGAGCGCGATTCTGCGTAGATGGCCTTGATGTCAAACCCCACAACGTTAGGCTTTTACATTTGTCTGTTTGTTTCAGCCTGTTTAACGACGCCCACGGTTGTGAGGCACCTGCAAAGTGGAACGTTTGTTCAATGGTTTTAGCACGGTTTCGATATACTCACGGTTCAAATTCCGTGCCGTATCCTGTTTAGAATAGTGGAAACCTCTGGATAAATATACATGATGATGGTCCAAGGTCCTAACCTTACTTTCAACTTACTCTTGTCAAGCTCAGTACAACCTTACTCCAGTCAAGCTCGGTACAACCTTACTGTGGTTAAACTCGGTACAACCTTACTCCAATCAAACATAGTATACCCTTACTCTGGTCAAGCTCAGAACAACCTTACTCCAGTCAAGCTCAGTAAAATGTTACTCGTGTTGAACCCAGTACAACCTTACTTCAATCAAACGTAGTATAGCCTTACTCTGGTCAAGCTCAGTACAACCTTACTGTGGTCAAACCCAGTACCACCTTACTCTGGCCAGACCTAGTGTAGCTGGGGTCTAGCATTTAAACCTCTCCTAATATGCCTATCATGTTCCTAAATATCTTCCTTAAGGGATCTCCCTAACCAATATCTGGGCTCACAGTGGTTTTGGTTGCTTTTGAGCCCTTAAACAACCAACCAATCAAACCTAGTACAATCATACTCATGTCAAACCTAGTACAATCATACTCATGTCAAACCTAGTACAACCTTAGGCCTACTTTTTTCAAAAGTAACATGAACCTGAGAAAATCTAACTTAACCCTAACCTAGACTACCTTATTGACCCCAATGATGTATCCACAATACAGCTAGTGACTTTCCTAGCAAAATCTCTCTAAAACATGGTTCATTGTTGTTCTGTTTCTATTTGCGTTTTCACCTGTCTAAAACACAGGACATATTGTCATATTGACCCCGTTTAACACCGTTTCGGTCAACACCGCTCCACTTAATGCCGTTTCGCTTTACGCTGCATGTTCTAAGGACGCATTCTCGGTGATATCTTGTTAAACGCTGCCCTGTTTAGCATGATTTTGTGCAGTTGCCATAACACTGCTTCTCGTCTAAAATATTATTAGTTACTTTCATAATACACTTATTTTTTGTTCTTCTCCTAGCACTAAACAGGGCATTACCACCGTGAGTTCGAGCAAAAAACACGACATTCGTTCTGGAATAAACAAACAAACTAATAATTGAACATTGCCAAATTTGAAGCTACTATATCGTCGTGCTTCACTGATGTATTGGTGAGGTTCGAGGTGAAGTTTCTTTGGTTTTGTTACTGGCAGTGTCGTTTTGCTACATGTCGGGACAAATTTGACAATGCCAACAATGGCTGTACGTTATGTTTTTTTTTTATAAGATATAACTTGTGATTACTGATCGGTCTTTATAGCAGTGTTTTTCAACCTTTTTCAGCTCACGGCTTACTTAACAAGGTCTAAAATTGTCCCGGTACACTGAAAAAAAGGTCCAAAAATTCAATTTAACAATGATGACTTAAGTCGCTACTGAAGTAGGAGCATTCTCATAAAATTGGGTACAACCAAGTATAGGAAAAATAGGGTCCATACAAAGCTATATATGGCACATAAAGTCCATATTTGGTTTAAAAATTTACAAATGTTTCTACCCTCCTCCAAACTCCCATGGCACTTTAAGAATATGGGTCTATAGTGTACAACAATTTTTTAAAGCTCTCTTGTTGTATCTAATGTTGTTATTATTTCCAATTTTTGATGGAATTTTCTACTCTGTACTGGTGCTCTCATTTCTGTTGTATCAAACCGATTTTCAATCAATCGTGCGAGCCGTAATATTGCTCTTCTCATTGCCACAGTCGGGTCCCTTAACTCCATCGTGATCAATGACGTCACGTTCATGTCGCCTTGGTAACCTCCATTTTTGACGATGCCCATATTTGTGCTGATGCTTGTGTCGATTGAGCCTTAATTAGCAGGCCTCATTACTCGTATTTCACACGTTGCCGAGGCTTATGACACAGAGTTCCTAATTGGTGAAACTGCGGAAACCATAGAAGGATTAGCTAAGAATTTGAGAATGTTCCTAAATGACTGCCTAATTCACCGTTAGCAGGTTGAGAAGTTGGTGAAATTAAAGATACCCAATGTGAACCAAATAAGTTCCACGTTCAACATTTTGCTGGTGATGTGAATAGCCAGGTATCTTCAGACTATTGCATTTCTGTCATTTCAATAATCCTGAATAGAGGAGGTCTACATTACATTTAGCGCCCTCTGTGGTATTTTTAAGACATTTCCTAGGGGGACAAGCCAAAAACGTGTCATTGAGTTACACGTGTTTTTTTCGCTCTTTAAAAGGGTTTTCAAACATGAAGTGGAATTATTGTCTTCCATGTTGTAAAAACATTTTTAGGAACGTCAATTCCAAGATTTCATACCACAGGATCTCTAAAAACTCCAATATAAGAAAGAAATTTATTGTATGTTTGCAAGTGAAACACGTGGTGACATTCAAATAAAACCCCGTTTTGTTTAAATAAAATAGTTGCACGTGGCCTACACGTGCTCAAAGTGAAATTTCCACTCTCAAATTTCAAAAACTTACGTTAAATTTCCCAAATATCACAAAAATCCGTTCCTAAAAGAGCAAAATCAATGGAAATGCTATATGGACGACCTGGGCTGTCCCCCCAGCAAATTTGGCCACTAGAGGCGCTCATGCATGGCACATGCGCTGTTTTGTAATGTAGACCTCCTCTATTTGAACCATCCTGTGAGGGTCCCATGGAGAATTCCATGTAACCAAAAGTAACAAGGGATTTGAGGGAAATCTTTTGTGCAAAAAAAAAAGCGCCGGTCTTAACACATAATGGTGTGGAACCAATTAAGGGACCAGTGACTTTGACTTAGTGACCCACCCTTACCTACCTTTAGGCTATAATAACGTCCATGCACTGACCGGTTGATGACCGGTTTAGGGCACTAATGGTCACGTTGATCCCTCAGATAAAACATTTGATGACAGGTATTTCTACAATTTTGTCATCGGCCTCATCATGTTTTCAGCATGACCTTGCCATCAGCACTGTTTTTGTTTTAAAAAAAAGGCATTAGCAGGAAATTGGCAGAAAATGATTGAGCATATGACACCAATTTCTAGACTTTTATTTGTTGTAAACATTTTTCTTGGAAATTGTTGACAGTTTGTTGAGAAAATCCAATTGGGAGTAATTGACCTCTGGCTTCCGGTATTGCTTTTTTTATGTGCAGAATTGCATACCAGAAAATTGTTTTCCCGTGAACTAATGATGTTATCTTGTTGAAATTATCCGGATGTATAGATTCTGTGCCTTCAATACGAAATTCTTCGTGGTCCTTGAAAATGTAAAGAATGAGCCTTGGAATCCTTGAAATACGGTACTAGCTTCACTTGGCTTTTCCAAATCCCATTTGTTACTATTGCGCATCCATAATGAAAACGTGAAGCCGATTCATATGTTGAGGACCAGACGTTGCCCTGGTAACCCTAAGCGTCCAAACTGGAATCTTTTTTGTGTCTTTTTAGGAAAACTCGATTTGCTCGGGTTGGCACTGACACAAGGCCTTGCCAGTCATGGCAAAAGCATTGTTTTTGGGGACACAAAAGTGGATTTCTTAAGCGAAGGTCGGTTAAACTGTTTCTGGGTTGCTTATTTTTTTATAAAGTAAGTTTTTGAGGAAAAAAAATCATTTGAGATCAATGAGATTCTTGGCCGCAGTTAAGTGCCCCAGGTATATGGTCAATCCACCCGCAGATGATGGCAACCTAGTTTTTGGAAAGGTTAGATGGTGACTTCTCCCTCCCTGGGGGTCTCTCGTGACCTTGTCGGGCGCCCCAGGCCTCCGTAAAGTTGCTTCCTCGAGCTGTTCACCCAAATCGTGAACAATAGTCGAAAGGGTTGGAAACCCGGTGGTATTTGACTGCCGCGTGTTTTCCGCCTCTGGAAATGATGGTGAGAATCTTCTCTGCTTGAAATTTTGTTGGAAAAAAAATTGGCTTCACTTTGTGCCTTCGATTCCCATTCGCCGGTATTGCGCATCCATGGTGAAAAAGTGAAGCTATTGTATGCTGTTTACACATTGGTTTAAAACTTATTCATTTTGGTTAACGCCCTTTGTTTTGGCTCGATTAAGGTTTTGAGGACTTTAATCTGAAAGGTTTTGCTAGCATAATCAAACACTGGCTTCACTTTTATGCCTTCGAAATCCATTCACCATATTGTGCATCCATGGTGAAAAAGTGAAGCTATTGCATGTTGGTTGAAAACTAAATAGTTTTGGTTAAAGCCCTTTGTTTTGGCTCGATTAAAGTTTTGAGGACTTTTATCTGAAAGGTTTTGCTGGCAAAATCAAACACTGGCTTCACTTTTATGCCTTCGAAATCCATTCACCATATTGTGCATCCATGGTGAAAAAGTGAAGCTATTGCATGTTGGTTGAAAACTAAATAGTTTTGGTTAAAGCCCTTTGTTTTGGCTCGATTAAAGTTTTGAGGACTTTTATCTGAAAGGTTTTGCTGGCAAAATCAAACACTGGCTTCACTTTATGCCGTCGAAATCCATTCACCCGTATTGCGCATCCATGGTGAAAAAGTGAAGCTATTGCATGTTGGTTGAAAACTAAACCGTTTTGGTTAAAGTTCTTTGTTCTGGCTCGATTAAGGTTTTGAGGACTTTAATCTGAATGGTTTTGTTAGCAAAATCAAAAACTGGCTTCACTTTATGCCTTTGAATTCCATTCACCCGTATTGCGCATCCATGGTGAAAAAGTGAAGCTATTGCATGTTGGTTGAAAACTAAACCGTTTTGGTTAAAGTTCTTTGTTCTGGCTCGATTAAGGTTTTGAGGACTTTAATCTGAATGGTTTTGTTAGCAAAATCAAAAACTGGCTTCACTTTATGCCTTTGAATTCCATTCACCCGTATTGCGCATCCATGGTGAAAAAGTGAAGCTATTGCATGTTGTTTACACATTGGTTGAAAACTAATTCGGTTTGGTTAAAGCCCTTTGTTTTGGCTCGATTAAGGTTTTGAGGACTTTTATTTGAAAGGTTTTGCTAGCAAAATCAAACACTGGCTTCACTTAGTGCCTTCGAATTCCATTCACCCGTATTGCGCATCCATGGTGAAAAAGTGAAGCTATTGCATGTTGGTTGAAAACTAAATCGTTTTGGTTAAAGTTATTTGTTTTGGCTCGAATAAAGTTTTTAGGACTTTTTATCTGAAAGGTTTTGCTGGAAAAATCCAAAACTGGCTTCACTTTATGCCTTCGAATTCCATTCACCCGTATTGCGTATCCATGGTGAAAAAGTGAAGCCTATTGAAATACTCTTGTATAACAGGTGAAATATTTTTCGAATCGGCATGACTTTTAACATTCATACTGAAAAGTGTGAAATACTTTACTTGGGGTAAAAAATAAACGAGATTTTAGCGAAATTGGAACTTAGTCCTTGTTTAATCCTTTGATTCTCGTAAAGGAAACTTGAATTGGTATCGAAACTTGGCCAGTTATCAAACTGTCGATAACGACTTCAAGTAGACCTCCTAGCTCGATTAAATATTGATTTTTTTGTGCCCTTATCTTATTTGGTGTTCATGTCATTGCCAAGCCAATCGTGTCTTTCGGCAAGTTACCTGCCTTAGTTCTGTGAAATCTTCCGAATAGTTCAAGTGTGGTTTCAAATCAGTTTCTTGGAAATGTTTCCCTTAAATTGAATTGTTGCTGACTTGAATAATTTACTATTCAATCTAAGGAAAACATGGAGTAGGTTCTTTTGGACATTTTTCAGCATTTCTTCGGCTACTTTTCAGAATCTTTGCCTGATGATGCGCTACCAGTTCAGGGTTTTGGAAAATCTCTCCTGGTCCCAAACCCAGGAAGTGTCTCGTCGTGCAAGGTGCAACTTAACGTAGCCACCATTGTCCTGGTACCTGACAGAAATGCAAGATTTGAGCAGTTATGTAAATTCGCATTACGTCATTTCCGCAAATTCCCTCACGACGCTGAAGCGAAACAGGTCTATATTAGTCGATCTTGTTTATGCAAATATGTGGTTGCCAGGGCGTGAGGTTTTGCACAGTTTGCGTTACCTGGCGTCGTCTATAAGCAAGGTTTCTCACAATCCTGCGACAAAAAACCGGACCTTGATATGGCCAAAACTGCCAAGGCTTCACTTTTTTAGCCTGGATGCTTATGGGAAACAAATGAGTTTGTGAAGCGGTTTGTGATGCAGGTTTTTAAAAAAAAATTGAAAATTTGTAATATCGCAAATTGTGCATACTTTGTGAGTTAAACAAAAAGAAAATACAGAAAAAAATTTATCAAAATTTCAGAAATTCAAGTTTTGGTCACTCCCAAATACTATACTATACCAATACTAAATACTATACCAATTTTACAATATTGGATTGATATTATAATGAATGGAAGATGACATCAATTAGTGGGTTATTATATACATTTTTTTGATTGATGTTGCAGATAATCCAGAAACTGCTTTTGAGTAGACAGGGTGAATAGGGAGTTATCGGACAAATATGGCGGCAATAACAAAACTGCTCGAGATATGCAAGATGGCCGCCGGCGCTCCTAGAGAGTCAACATCCTGGGAAGTCATCAATTATGTAAGCCAATGGGGCAGGAGCTCACCTGAGAGGTCGCCTTAGCTTCTATGGAGGCCACATTGGCGTGCTGTTTTTTCTTTTGGCACAGCCAATTTTGGCATGTTGCCAGCGCCGCCACCTGGATAACTGCATTGTCCTTGCATTACCGTGCAATTTGCTCTTAAGCTGCCAAGCCATGCAGCCCTGCTTTAATTAGGCTTGTTGGTGACGTCACATTAAGAACACTTGCAAGGTTGGATTGTGAGATTATTGAATTGGTTAAATGCACAGCTCCTGAAATTACACAAAGTTTTCTCTGTAATATTTTTTCGTATCATCTTAGATATCGTTGTACTTGACATGTAATCTGAGTTTCATTTATCTTGAATTGTCTTCAAATAAATAGTCAATTATAAACTTTATCAGAATACATGATTAATATTATGAACTTTCCTCTCAAATTATGCCAAATTAAGGCGCCCCTTGTCCTGTATATGGAAACTTGAAATTCAGAAGCATATTATTATGACCATAACATAGCTATATATGGTCATTCATAAACTAAATAGTGTCCATATATGGTCTTATATAGGGTGGATCAGAATGGGGTATTTTCACCACTTCTATTTTATGGTGGAATATCAACCTTTATACTCCAACTAGAAGATAGATGCTAA
>JAQGBW010001173.1:0-28693 GCA_034698625.1 Julus scanicus
TTACTAATAATTTACAAGTTGCTGAGATTATTGGTGGAATGCAATACTACAACTCCATATACTTGTAACTTGTACACAAATACTTGTACATTTTTGTGGAATAGGGCCCGGGACAACCTGCACGATTAAGTAGTAAAGCAGCTGTGATTGTATATAATGTTGTTACAAGTGGTTTATGAAAATTTGTTGAAATAAGTTTAACGTGTACAAAGAGAATTCCACATTGTTGGAGCTGGCTTGGTTCATAGTCTGTAATAGTGTTTTTTCAACCAATGTGCCGCCAAGGGTCATCAGGTGTGGCGCGGAAATTTCGGGGAAATCAACAAGATTTATTTTCATAACATTTCTATGAAAAACGTTTTTTTCTTCTTTACCTGTATTGATTTTTTTTATTTCATGTGTGCCATGAGTTGAGTTATTGTTGAAAAGCATTGTTGCATTCAAACAGATGTTACAATTTATTTTAAAGAATTTCGGTTTCTATTACATGAAATTCCCATTATTTTGCTAGTCTTGAGTTTTGTCCTTTCATCGTATAGTTACCAAGGAAATACCATTTTTACAGTACATTTCGTGACATTTCTCCAAAAATAAGATTGTTTGCTATACCAAAACGAGGTCTTATGCATCGAATTATATTTAGTGTGTATCAATTTTGCTAAATTGCACTTCGATGTGTTTCAACACGTGTGCCGCAACAATTTTAGGCCTAGTTTAGTCTGTCGTGAGCATATAAAAAAGGTAGAACAACACTGAGAAGCGTTTAAAGTAAATCCCTCTCATATTATAATTAATACAGGATCATTTTTAATCTTGAAAACCAAAATTATGCATAGTTTATAAGTAGGTATACTGTATATATACTTGTCAAGAACTTCTCGAAGTTGCATTTAGATTTTTCAGAAATTGTTGAATAGCAAGAAAGGTTTGGTAAACCACAAATGTTCTTTTGCGATTTCATTTTCAATTCCGTGTTGTATCCATGTTTATTAAGAGACAACCAGAAACGTATTCTTCCTTCGACAAGTCTTTAGAGATCATCACACACTTTTGCTATCCGCAATTTCATGGCATTTGTGTAAATTTACTTTTGAATTTAGTTTCTTTGCTCAAGTCGTCTATTACCTAGATTTGAAGTACCTTGATGGAGATGTTTAGCAAATAATCCCATTCTACAATTACCCTTATAAATCCCAAGGGAAATGCATGCCATGTTAACATCTTTGCAAAGGTACGTTTGTTTATTTTTGCAAATCATATCATCCTCTTTGTCATGATTATTTTCATTTAGATATCATGATGTAAGATACAGATAATATTTTTATTCTAATTTTCACAAAAGATATTGCATGCATTCTTTCTACCCACATGGGACAGAAATGCATTTGCAATGCATTAAAATACATATAGATTCAGACACCGAAAATTTTGAAATGCATTTCAGTGTCTCAATCTATATGCATTTTTGAAATGCATTTCTTTTCCATGTGGGTAAATTTGTACCAAACTTTGGACAGCAATCACAGCATGCGTTTTTCAACAGATGCTTAATTTAAGATAATTTAAGGTGGTAACTTGTCTACTAATTTGTACAAAATGCATACATTTCTTACACTAGCAATCAATTTTTTAGTTTTCAGACGCAACTAATTAAGTGTCCACACAGGTTTGGAATGGCAGAAAACTTGAATGGCATTCTGAGAATTAAGTCGATAGAAGTTGTTTTGCATGCCTAACTGAGGGATTTTATTTTAGAAAATGTTATGTTCAACATGCAACATTTGAGTTACCATATATTCAGTTGCTCATCATGCAAATTTATGTCTCTGGTATAAGTTGGCTTTACTAATTGAAATGTTTCAAAGGGACTTCTATTCGGCTTATTAAATTTTAAATAAAAATGTGACTGCTAAAGAAAAGTGGAAATTTAATCTAGCAAATGGGTTTCTTCAGCAATGCTTCACATGGGCATGCATTCCGCCATGTTGGTAGTCAAGGTCTATAACACCACGTTGAAATAAATGCATTTTGTCGTCGTCCTGTATACATGTACTATTATTAGCACGTCAGCCGCTTTATCCAGGACAAATGGACACCGAAAGCCCATCAAAATATTTTGAAATCTCTACGATGCATGTGGTGGAAACTATGTTGAAGATAAGCTATAATCTGCCAATAAAAGGGTATTGCCAAAGCCACCATTTTCAGAGCTAAAAGCACATACTGTATACACAGTATATGTGCACATTTATAATTTTTAGAAATAACTAACACATAACAATGAAAATTTACTTCTATCGACTAATGCATTACATATTGACACCAGCATTGTAAGAAATATATACATGGTGCACTGAAAGTCAATTGCCAAATTTACAAGATTTGTAGCTGGTGTTATGTGGAATATAAATGCTAATGGAACATGTGGGCGCAAATTTCTCATTAAAGCCGCGTCTCCATGCATTGAACATTGAACATAAAACATGCAAACTGCAAACATACATACATTCACATACTGAAACATTGTATTCCTCAACATGTTGAAGAATGCTGACCTGTCTCAATCAAAATGTTCAAAGAATCAGTCAGCAAACGCGTCCAGTTTATGGCGCTCCTACCAAGGCTGTATATACATATGTATACTCGTGTGTACTTATAAGTGTATACGAATAGGTGTACACTTGTAAGTGCATACTTGTATGTTTGAGCATGCACAGTAAATTTGCAACATTTTTCCCTTTGAAATGTTCATGAACATTGGTTTTTGAACAAAAAAAAAACGTCATAAGTATGCGCATACATCATGGTAGGCAAACTTGTTTCTCTCAATTTGTTTCCGCATACCATGTTGATGAACATTTTTGTTCAATGTTCCATGCAGTGGAGACGCGGCTTAAGATAAAAAAACAATTTTTGCCAAGACGATATATATGTATATTGTGCAATCATAATGCTATAGCTTGAGACAAGAGTCTATTTCCGGGCAATGCTAGATCACTTCCGTTTCACGAATTACAGGTAAAAAATTGTTTATGTATCTTATATATAGTCCACTTTACCTATGCACACGGAACAAAAAACTTAAATTATGAGGAGAAATTCTTAACCTTTGTGCATTTATGGACGTGAAGTGCGTGACGGCGCTGGATCTGAACAAAGATGGCGCTTTATCATTCTAATTGAGCTCAAATAGAGACATTATAGGTCTGTTTTATAAGATGAGGGCATGGCCTGTTCGGTTCAGGGGAAGTCAGGTATAAACAGCAATTACTCTGCTCATGGTCAAGCACGATCAAAGTGGCCTCTGGGTGGTCTGGTTCTATGGTAACCATAGATAGAAAAAATAGGGGGGGGGAGGAGGAGTAATTGCATCATTGGTAAAACGTCACAGTTGACTAGCTTGTTTTAACGAGGAGGCCGTCCTGGTGCATAGAGGCAAGAGTCAATTATGCGTCGGCAGCGCCACCTAAGCGCCGCCATTTCACGGGCGATTAATTTGCCGGCCACCTAATTAGCGTGGGCGATTTTCGACGCGTTAAACGCAGTTTGGCAGTACCAAATTAGCGTTCTTCCATGTGGATGAGGGGAGCGCCACCTACAGGCCGCGGCAACGTTCTGGTCAGATGGTCAATATGCGGGAGGATTACTGCATGGAATTAATGTCCACTTTATATTTGATGGGGAAAGCAGTCATGGCAACTGCTTTTTGGGATTTCATGCTCTAAGGATTAATTGGGGTTCAAGTGGATGGTCTGGACCAAAGTAATGTGGACATCAAACTTCAAGAGTGACCACAAAATGTTAAATAAAGCGTGCATATCCGGGGAGAAGAGAGGTTTGGTGGGCTTAGCCACATCTACTACTTTTGTGGGATCTGGTATCTAGCTGGTACGGATTCATATAGAAATCAATAAGTAAATTCATAGAAATCGCCTTATATATGTATACTGTAATGCCAAAAAGATTTCCAAGAATTAAAACAATGCAAATATGTCCTGCAAGACCAGATTTTAAATATGACATGTAGACCTAACGTATTTCCAATATGACCTTTTCTAAACAATTCCAAAAATATTGCTCATCAACATGTTAATGGTTTGCCAATTAACCCACAGATGAATATTCTAAAATTAATACTTTCAGCATATATGTCAAAATATAGTTTTATAACTACAGGTACCTTTACATGTAGGTATAATGTGAACCAGATGTTCAGTTATACAAATAATTTCTTGTCCCCTGGCAAAACTCCATTTAACCCTGTGTAATGCATTATTCGCTTACACGATATTCAGTTACACAAAACTTTCACTTACACAAAGGGCGATTCCTTCCCCTGATGTAATCCGCTTGTTTAAATACTATTCAATTATAAGAAGAGCTTTTTCACATTATGTTTACATAGTACCCTAAGAAATGTTTACATACACAGGTCTTATATATTCAGGTTATAAACAAGCAAGTTAAAATTACCGAGTTTTTTAAGACGAAATAAGCAAATTTCTAAAGATGTAACTAAGTTACATGTACCTTATTGTTTGTGATTTTATCAAATACATTTTGTTTTTTGTTTCTGTTCTTCTTTGTATGTACAAATACATTGCCAAAACTATTAAACGACATTTTTAAGAAGAATTATTCTCTATTTATTAAAATACAGTAACCACGAAACCTGCTATAGTACATGTACATGCACATTGTAATCACTTATATGAAGACTGTTCTGTTCCCCCTCATATTCATATAAGTGAGGTTTATTCACTTACAAGAAGAATTTTCTGTTCCCCCTCATATTCGTAAAAGTGAGACTCCACTGTACAAGATTTGAAATGTAAAGCAACCCAAGAATGCATCTTCTTTAACAACAAAAAATGCTTCGAATATACTCCAGACTCTGACTGCGTATCTGGACCTCGGTCTCAAATCAGCCCATTTTCATTTCATTTCGCATGAAAGCCATTTGCTGAACATTTCACAAAATTACAGCGCCATCCGTACATTTTATAATGCTATCATTCTGGAAACTTTTCAATTTTTCTGAAATTTTGAGTGTTCGTTGTTGGCCCAAAGGGCCTATCTTTTCATCCGTCTACCGAATATATTTGCACGTAAAATGTTTCACGACATTCCATTTTCCTTTTCCTATCAACACATTTTCCAAAACAGCCTCTTGCCCTCAAATATTCTCTTTTTGCCCGAAAATGATCACCTGTTTGAATTTGGCATGTGTATACTGGATGCTTGCATGCAACCCTATAATTACCAATTATTTTTTGTATACAAAATTGAAACAAATGGCGAGTATATACATGATTAGCAAACATTATTTCATTTTTCACTGAATTTAATTAATTTTGTTAGGGGAGTTAGCCATAACGATATCTATATTTCAAAAAATAAATAATAATAAATTTAGAAGCCTTACCTTTGCTCGTATTCGTTCAGCTTATCGCGGCTATGGTTTACCACATATTGACCCATTATTCAAGCAACTCTGCAACGAAAAACACTTTATTAATTCTAAGAAATTCTCCAAACTTTGAGGGATTATTAACAATGTTTCGTTTGCTGTTGTACAGGCGGCGTTGTACCGGTTGTGCTTTATTGATGCGCACGATTTTCCACAGCACTCCGATTCAATTAATTTTCATTATAACTTGCGTTAACTTAATTATAATTAATCACGGACCGTAATAAACGTTCAAAAAGTAATTAGCGGAAATTGAGTTTTGCATAATCGTGTTTACATGTGCTGCAAAACGATGCATGGGGGCGTGGAGAGGGCGAACGTCGTGCCACCCTGTGGCTAATTTACCATGGCTTAGACCGGATGACAATGCCATCCTTAACATGAGTAGACACCTGACAGTTTTAGCATAAAGTGAAGCGAACTGAACTTAATTGCACCAACGAGAATATTGACGTGTATGGAATTGAACCTTCCGTCACGTTTCTGATAACGAACTGAACCCTATACACCGTTTTAAGTGTCACGTGGTTCAGTAGGAAGTAGTCAGGTTCACTAGCATTAGAGCAGGTATATGTAAAACTAAATATTTTACTTCCACCTTTGATGACAGTCCAAGCAGCGTTGCAAAAAGTGATCCAAATCGGTCCAAATTTATATAGAGACGGTCGAACTCGCTCAATACAGGTCTACATTACATTTAGCGCCATCTGTGGTAGTTTTAGGGTGTTTCCTGGGGGGACAGGCCAAAAACGTGTCATTGAGTTACACGTGTTTTTTTCGCTCTTCAAAAGGGTTTTCAAACATTATGATGTGGAATTTCTGTGTTCCATGTTGTAAAGACAACTTTAGGGACGTCAATTCCAAGATTTCATACCACAGGATCCCTAAAAACTCCAATATAAGAAAGAAATGTATTGTATGTATGGAAGTGAAACACGTGGTTACATTAAAATAAAAAACCGTTTTGTTTAAATAAAATCGTTTGCACGTGGCCTACACGTTCTCAATGTGGAATTTACCCTCTCAAATTTCAAAAACCTACGTTAAATTTCCCAAATATCACAAAAATCCGTCCCTAAAAGAGCAAATCAATGGAAATGCTGTATGGACGATGCTGGGCTGTCCCCCAGCAAATTTGGCCACTAGAGGCGCTCATGCATGGCACATGCGCCGTTTTGTAATGTAGAGCTTATTTGCACTGACCGCATAATTGCACATACAGTGAAACCCCGATTTACGAATTTAATCAGTTCCATGACCCTGTTTGTAAACGGAAAAGTTCTTAATTCGAATAATTTTTTACCATTGCAATTAATGTAAATCCAAATAATGCGTTTCTTGTCCAAATATATACATATATTTTTTTAAACATTGTATGGTTTTGTGTGAGTAAATAGTACAGAAAGGAAATTAATATATCAGTAATATTAGAAGAAAGCAGTTTAATTACCAAAACAAAATACATATTGGCAGTACATATTAGTGCACAGAGATGGAGATAGTGGAGGGGGATTAGGAAGATTACTCCATACAAGAAGAGGCAGTTGGCAGTTCCACTAGATATCGATCCAGAGAAATTTGTTTTTTTCTTTGCTGGAGAATTTTGCGAAAATAAGCCAATACATTATCATTAAAAATGTCCGCCACTCTGCTGGTAACAGTTTTTTCAGGCCGCATGTCCGTATACGTGATCACATCTCGAGGGGGAAGAAAGGTATGGTCCACTATGATCCTCGTTTTTACCGTAGAAAAATCGTGGAAAATTAGCTGGTGAGTTAAAATTTGTAAAAATTTCTTGGATTTCGGGGGATCTATCCCCATGATCCCCCTCATTTATCAGACCATGCACCAGGGTGATGTTTCTCAATAAAAGCCTGCACTTCACTCCACTTACTGAAAATGGTTTTTTTTTGCTGTACACATGTGTTTTGTAACGTTCGTAAATTGGAGCATCGTTCGTAAATCGAAACAACACGTGGTGTTCGTAAATCGAAACAACACGTGGTGTTCGTAAATCGAATTGTTCGTAAATAGAGACGTTCGTAAATCGAGATTCCACAGTATTCTCCATGCCCTGAACTTCTGCCCTGTTTTGTAGATGAAGTGAAAAGGATAATTGCACACCGGATAAATGCACATATTTTGCCAAGTCCCATGTGCAACGTTTGTATGGAATTGTGACCGGATATTTGCACATTAAGATGGAACACTACAACATGGGCCATGTATGAAATATATTAGGCACATTTGGATGTATAGCCCGTATATGGCTATAATTGTTTGCGTATTTTTTTAAATTTGCATATACAGGTATATGGCTTGACGTGTAGCATACATGTAAATGTCTGTACATATATATACACGTTCAATATTCGTTTATGTACAATATATGGACATAATATGGCTTTTCATCACAGTATACAATACCTGTATATCTGTATTTGTGGACGGTATGGTATACAAATTTGAGGGCGTGCCATTGACACAATTCCGTCGTTTTTTTTGTGTTTTATTCTTTAACGTTGAAAATAAAATTAATCAATTAATTATAAATGTACCCGAACAGGGATTTGTGGAACAGACTGACAGAAATTATCAACTTTAATAATCCTTTAATGATCCCGTTGTTAAGCTGCTTGGATTTAGTTTGAATTACTAAAAACCATGTTTGCTGTCAAATGCATAGCTAAGTTTGTGTTAACATTGCAAATGTCACGTATTATTATCATCATCATGTATGTTACATTATTTACTTGCAAATCGAACAGTGGTGTGTGACCTGATAAATCGTTACTGCACTGGGCTATTTTAGAAAGTTCTGATAACAACTACATTCGCCCATTCTTACTTTCTCTAAAAAGTGAAACTCAATCTCGTGAAAAAAGACAAAGAGTCCTTGTCATGCTTATCAAATAACAAAAAAATGTCCATTTCTCTGCAGAATCATTAATCTTTATTTTCGCCATTGTGGTCTGCCGACGTTTCCGCAGCCCTGACCAGTGTGACGTTATCATTGTTCGAAAACAAAAGTGCATTTTTTTTACATCATCCATTGTGTCCCAGAAATATCAGTGTGTAAAATCAGCCTTGGTCATTGATACCGTCTCTAATAGAACTTTTCGCGTGACGCTCCATTTATTGATTTTTCTGACAAATCCATGGATATGTATGCAGTCATTGTGGATGTTAGTTAGAGGTGATATGCCAGTTTCCTTAATCCTTATGATACATTTGAGTTTGCATAAGATTAATTTAATGAACAATTAAAGTAAACCCAGCTTAGTGTACGCGCAGTTTGTTTTAACGTTGTTTTTGATGTCACTGCCACATTAGGCAGGATGATTCTTTAGTTAAATTATAGAACAGATTACAATGATATACACTATACTGATGTTATACAAAGTTGATGGAACCTAAAACTGTTCCAAAACTTTCACCTTTCTTCAAGACACTGTACAGATTTAATTAACATTATATGGCTTACATTTTGCCAATACTGTAATAAAAAGCAAAACGTGTATGATAATAAAAATAATAAAACGCTATAATAAATATTTTTTTTAAATTATTTAGAACACATTCCTTGTGATAAACATTGAAGAATGAAAATTCAATAATCGTATAGTATTTATATCCACACTGGACCAAACTTGAAACAAAAACAGGGTTTCTGCAAACACTTATCCTACCAAATTTCCTGTCCAGAGGCTTCCGCAAACTTTTGCCGTTAAAGAATGTTTTCAGAAAACATTTCGGTGTTCGCTCAAGAGCTGGGCCATATTAAAAAAAATGTTTTGCTGCTCATGCCTCCACTGAAGGCAGCATGGGCTTGAGGCAACATGGTTTGCTGAAACAAATAATGAATACTAATTTGCCTACCGTGGTGTTTGAGCAAACTTATGACATTTTTTTGTTGCCAGAACCATTGTTTCTGCAACATTTCGCCAATCGCTTGGGAGGCCGATAAAGATTAAAGGGGGGAAAATGTTGCCACTTTACTGCGCATGCTCAACCATGTGCTTGAATGCGGACTTGAATGATTGGTAAGGCACGTCAGCAATGCATACATCAACATGTTGAAGTATTCATTGCTTCAGGTTTGTCTTTGAGTGTTTGCATGTTGCATGTTGCTTGTCATAGTATTCAGGCCTTGGTAGGAGCGCCATGACCAGCAAACATCGAACTCCATATATTGAATTTATTGGAAATTTTGTTGTTGTGTGGACACTTACATTATGTGTGTGCATGTTTTCAGGAAATGTGTTTTTGTTTCGTATTTTTTCTGGTGTGGACCCAACTTTAAAAGAAAACTGATATTGTACCATTTTTGTATCAGTAATTTAATCAAAAAGTCCGATGTGAAACTTTCTGTTGCAGATGGCGCTACAATCGCGAACTGAAAGTAATGGACTTGGTCTGTTTATTATTCCTTTCAAAATGCCATCAAGACCAGCTCAAGCCTCGCTTTCGAGCAACAGAGAACACTTTTAAAAGCTCAGCTCTCACATATAGCTCAATAAAACCAACACAATTGTATTGATCGATATTAAGCCGAGCAAAGCTATTTTAAGCTGTTGATTTTGTTAATGGATCCTCAATCTTGAAACAACGTGGCTGTTCAGTTCACTGCAATTCCCCTGGTGGCCAAATGCTCTTAGAGAGATAAAGTGACTATTTCCCGCCTTTTCAGTTTGTGAAGTAGCGCCCTCTTTGGGTCGGTGGATATGCATGGGAACCATATGCACAATACAATCCTTCAACAGAGGGCTTGAATCGAGCGGAAATTGCCATATTAAGCGGCGTGAGGACCCCCATTGCCAAAAAAAATTAATGAGCTAAGGTACACATTCTTAATGACCGACCAATTTGCATACAAATGTCGAATGTGATGGGCATGCGCGGTGAGGGGGTACCTAAGATTTTTTATCCTTGGCCCCCTCGTGGTGCAACATCCATTCAGTAGTCAACAAGCGACCCCAGATCCAACATCTGTTCCCGAGTTGACCTCCTTTACTGGTGGTTGCTCCAAACAACAGTAATTACCGGAGGTCGATGAGGGGGGCGGGGCAGAAAGATTAGATGATGTCACTTGAAGATTCAAAAAAATGTTTTTAAATTCCATGTAATGACCTCTGGGGCAAGATGATTACTCCAACGATTATGTTTTAAACCATCAATTCTTCACCATGATTACCAACCATGTCATACTCAAAGCAGACGTATACTTGACAGAAAATACTAACTCAAAAAATGAGCTATTTCTTCCTGTCTGTACTTATTATATGGTGGAGAATAACAGTAACGATTCTGTTATTCGCCATGAAATAATTTGAGTATTCTGTTGTTTTCACTAAATTTTTGAGCATACAAGTAAACAATGAAAAACTGAAGACTTGTGTGTACATGTAATGCTTGTGTGCATTGTAAAGCCGGGTCTCCACCAAGGCGTACATGTACGTATACACGTTTTTTACAAACATTTGCAAAAAAGTTTGCCCTCCGGGTTTGTTTCAGCCGCCATTTTGTAAATATATGTAAATATCAAAATTGTACAGTTATTAAAGACATTTTATATGTGTAAAACTTTGATATTTACATAGATTTACAAAATGGCGGATGGCGGGTGAATACGTGTACATATATATGCACATGTACGTCTTGGTGGAGACCTGGCTTAACACATGCATTCATTTCTAACTTGTATTGTGAATAACTTAAATTATAGCAACATTTTCAAATATAGCAAACTTAACTGCATGTTTATGGAAAATGTGTGTAAAATTCCAACATCTAATCTCGTTTTGCTATCCTTTGCAAAATCAGCTGGATATTTGAAAATGTTATCCTCATGCACTATAGCTTTATATATTATAACAAGAAGAACTGTAAGAAGGATTTCATTGAATGAAATATTTTCAGGAGCATAGACTCGCTTATATTTCACAAAAGTAACAAAAAAACAGAAAAAAAACATGTTTTCATCTAAATGGAATGCAACTTGAAACGTTGCAGTACATGTGATGCACATTTAAATGTCATCTTTTTTTAAGAAAGAAAAAATAAAGCCATTTCACCAGCAATGCATGTGCATTGATGGCACTGGAAAACAACAAAAATTGGTTCTTTTTTACGACAAAAGCTGAGGATACGCATTGGTTTTTTAGATTGCCTTGAGATGTGTGGCATTACATGTATGCACTTCCAAAGATTGGAAGAGGATATGGCGACTCTTAAGCTGAACAACCGTAACGTCTTTGACGGCTGTAAACTGCTTCCTGTTACACTGTCTTGTACGTGGGCAAGCACTGCAAGGGTGGTAAAAAGCACACTTGCTTTTTTTCCCCACCATTGATTGGCATTAGCGTACGTGTGTAATTATCATCAGTAATTGCACTGTCGAGCGAGGCATAACGAGCACCCATCCTTATCATTGGGCACCAAGGACTTTTCGCCTAATTAACTGTCCTCGTCTTCTGACTCCGACAATCTGAGAAGTCAAGCCTATAGGATTCATGCTAACTACTGCTGTCAGGGTTGTGTCAAACGATTGGGTTATGGATTTTCCTAGAAGAGAGGGTGAATTCCCAATGCGTTTCGATACAAATGTTTACGAGATGTTGAACAGACCCACGATCACTGCAAAAATTTAACGACTCTTTCACATAAGACATTCGAGGGCTTGTTGCTAACATTTAGACCTTCTTGGATAATGCAGATAATGTAATACTCGAGTAGCACAATCTAAATTCGCTTATCTGCCATTCCATAGCATGCCACCAGTCCTTAGAGGCATGCCTGGAGGCCACCAGTGGTGGTATGTAAACCTTTAGCATTCATTTTTTTAAAAAAACCTTTCATTCCTTAAGGCGGTGCACAAGCCAAATCCAAGTCCTATACCTGCCATGTATTTTTTTCAAACACATTTTTCGAAAGAATACACATATTTTACAATATATTTCCCATATTTAATATTAAGTAGAGTATAAACTACCATGTAGAAAAGCTGTTATCTGAATATTTTCAGTAAAAAGCCTAAAATAAATGAATTTTTGTGCTTTCACTGATAAATCGTAAGACACGTTCTGCCCCCTCAAATCAAAATAAAGAACTACACAAGTTTTGAAAAACATTTTTTTAAAAAAAAAGCTACTTGGTAATTTTTTTGAAAAAATTGCTCTATTTGGTTCATTTAATATGGTTGATCATAATACAATTTTTTTATTGTGCATAGTTGAATTACTTTGGCCAAATCTGTGTTTGAAAAAAAATACGAACCTTACCTGGCACACGTGCTGCCCCCTCAAATCATTATTTTGATTTGAGGGGGCAGCACGTGTCTTATGATTCATCAGTGAAAGCACAAAAACTCATTTATTTTAGGCTTTTTACTGAAAATATTCAGATAACAGCTTTTCTACATGGTAGTTCATACTCTACTTAATATTAAATTTCGGAAATATATTGTAAAATATGTGTATTCTTTCGAAAACTGTGTTTGAAAAAATACATGGCAGGTATAAGACTTGAATTTGGCTTGTGCACCGCCTTAAGCTAACATACCTCTGTCGCATTGCTAAAAGTATTGCAATAACATTCTGCAAGATAGCCACTACTGAACAAGAATAAGACTAATAATACAGCCCAATATACGTATATGGGCATATAAAGCTGACTCAAGTATATCATCTTAATGTTTTAGACCCATTGGCGTTATCTTCTCATACATTTAGTTCAGCATGATCAATTTGAAGAGCAAAACTGCATGCCTGACATAAGAAGAGTTCATTTTTGGATAGCTTTTAATCCAAGGAAATTCAAATCGTTTCTCTTAGGTTTTATTAATTATGGATTTTTCTTTAGAAAATCCTTCTATAAGGTTCGCTTTTTGAATTACCAAGAAATTGATTTTTGACAGCAAATTAGGGCTTGTCTGGAGTCTGGAAAATTAAAAAAAGGACGTCTCGCTTACAGCACGGCCTCAATAACAATCCACATCTGATTTTTTTTTTACAATTTCCGGTTTTGGTAACATCTCTTTTCAAAGCTTCTGGTGATTTACCATCCACCCAGCAAGAAGATGCCCTAACGCCTGGAGCTGTTCTGAGTCACGTATTCCCAATGGCGGAAATAAAAAAAAAGATGGCAAATTCCATGCACTCTTCTTCTCCTTTAATAAATGGTAGTCAAGGCTCACCCCGGCGCATCCCGGGGATCCCCTTCGATGACTCCCTCTAGGAGCAATTAAACGTTCGCTTCCATTTTCTGATGATTTCATAGCTATTCGTCATCACACCGCGGTGTAGGGTCCCTTCGCATTTTCCACGTTTACGTTTTATTTATTGTTCACCAGGGTATGCACGAGGGGTATTTGGCGGAGAATGATGCTTTGCCGGGGTCCTCCAGGGGGTGCCTGGAGGAGAAATTCGCAGTCGATGAGTAGGGGACCTTCTAGCCCTCGTTGGATCAATACCAGCGAGTGTCGCGCGGGATCCGCCAGATGGCAGCTATGTGCCTTATTCTGGAACGCCCCCCTGGCGCCATCTGCATCGGATCCGTGGAACCCGTGGCGGTGGGGAGATGATAGAAACCATGACGACGGTCAATCTAACCCAAGCTACTTGCAATTCTGAAATCTTGAATTCCGTAGGGATCCATTCGTGATTCCTTGGCAGTGCGCTTGTAAGTCCCTTAAAGCCTTGCACATATTCCGCCTACTGATCCTCTAGGTCCAACTTGTTTTCATTTTTTTGTGCAATTTAAGGAATCGCATTTTAAATCCTACATGTAAGATAACAGAGTTCGAAGAACGTATTGTGCTTACAAGAACCCCATGAGTCCAACTATCGGTGATCCTCAACATATCCTGAGCTTAACTATACCAAAATCTAAACAGCTACACACGGAATAGGAATGATTCATGACGAATAAAATTCTTTTTTTTTTTAAATAAAACAATTCACCATTTCTGATGATGGGAAAATCAGAGAAACAAGCATCCTGAAATACCGAATATTCCATCAAGGATGTTTTTAAATAAATAATTTAAAAAATTCTTTCCCAGTATTAACCAATTATTCCAATTATTAATATATATCCAATTCGCATTCTATGGAGTTTTCTCTTTTTATTGTATATTTTGAATCATTTTTACTAAAGTACGGTCTGTTACCTAGGTTGACTGTTACCTGGTGAAATTGTGACTCCGAACTGTTTGGGGAGATTGCCATTGGAGTTATATTATTGGCTTTGAGTTGTGAATTGTGTGAGATGTATCTGTGATGTTTAGTACTCTTCAAGTGTTCAATAAATAAATAAATAAATAAAAACCACCAAAGAATACACTCAAACAACAAGTTATCTCGACATCTTAGTTGCTGCCTAACGCCTTGATGTAAGGGAACTTTAAGGCGGGGCGAAAGCCTATACCTGGCATGTATTTTTTTTTCAAACACAGATTTGGGCAAAGTAATACAACTATGCACAATAAAAAAATTGCATTATGATCAACCATATTAAATGAACCAAATAGAGCACTTTTTTTAAAAAAAAAAAATACCAAGTAGCTTTTATTTTAAAAAAAATGTTTTTCAAAACTTGTGTAGTTCATTATTTTGATTTGAGGGGACAGCATGTGTCTTACGATTCATCAGTGAAAGCAAAAAAAAATTCATTTATTTTAGGCTTTTTACTGAAAATATTCAGATAACAGCATTTCTACATGGAAGTTCATACTCTACTTAATATCAAATTTCGGAAATATATTGTAAAATATGTGTATTATTTCGAAAAATGTGTTTGAAAAAAAATACATGGCAGGTATAGGACTTGGATTTGGCTTGTGCACCGCCTTAATTAAGACGCTTTTGTGGTAGAATCCATGTTTTAATCGACAGTTATCGATTTTCAAAGTCCTCCAGGTTCTGGAAATGCTCCAGTATCATTAAACCAATGTTGATATTTGGCCACACATTCTTTAAATAATAATACAAAGAAATATGTTATGTGGAAATTGTGTGTATAGACTACAGTATGAATGTTTTCATAATTGCATGCAAGTAGATTGGTGTCTTGCAAGAATCGAGGGTCGTGTATTTTTTACAGAGTAAAAGACTTATGGAAAAATTCCACTGGCTGCTCTAGAGCAGTTTAGAGTGCTCCTGGAGTGATTTTTGCATCAGGTGTAAGAAGTGGTGTATTTCACTGGCTGCTCCACTGGCTCTCTGAGTGCTCTCCCTATTCCACATCTAGAGATGGAGCACGTGGAGTAGCCAATATGGCGGCGCTTCATGTTGGCTTCCCATGTACATACCCTTCAGCAATACACTGACAGACGACACAATCTGATGGAGCAATCTGTTGCATCAGAAGGTTCATGTAGTTTGGGAACTTCACTCCACTTACTCCAACTTTACTCCAGAGCAGCCAGTGGAATTCGTCATTAAAGATTCAGAACCTTTTCAATAAGCCTTAAATACCATTTTGTTCATTCCATAAACAAAGGCGCTATTGTCTATTATGTTTGTTCGATGCAAAGATTTTCAAAAAGATTGCAAAGATGAAGCTAATACGAATCTATTCTTTTGCAGGAATCAGCGAGGAAATGACGTGGATCTCTATTCTGATCGTGGCCTCTTTGGCTTCCGCCGCCGTGGGTGCCATCTTCATGATTGTCTTGCTCAAGTGCAAAAAGTAAGTGAAGTCGCACGTTTACGGGGAACAACAGGCTCTGGTGGATGGCATCTTTGAATCCATTCCAGAAAGTGGCGCTATCTGGGCACTTTGGATATCATTCCACGGTGCACAGAATTTTCACTAGATGGCGTGGTCATGTAGTGCTGTCTTCTGGGGCCTGGTGTGCTATATTTAACTCCAATTGATCGATCGCATTGAGTGGCGCCGGCGTATGTCGCGGCGGCGCCGAGTTGCGGAAAGAATTTCCAATGATACATCTTTATTTATGCTGTTCTTTATTGCATTTCAGGTTCAAGATATTGCCAATGACTGGTAAGTAACTTTTAGCAAAGCGGAACTGCTTACATTGTCCCATTTTATTTCTGCTTTGCATTCATCTCTGTCGCTGGGACTGCACTTCCTTCACAATTTTCAATTCCAATAAACAAATCAGCCACTTTCTACAAAAATGCATCAGCTATTCTGGTAGTCAGTTTAAAACACGTAACATTTATTCGAAACGTTGCGTTTTAAAACTTTTTTTGTAACCAGAATATAATTGGATCTGATGTCATATGGGTATGATGTAAAATATTGCAGCAGCAATATAGTATAATCCAGACATTTAAACACAGTATATTGCAAAGATCTGTAGAATTTTGTTGCTAGACCATATTTGGACAATAAGGAATTTGATTAAATGGGAAAACACTTAAGGGGGATTACAACCCTATACCTTTCAATGGGTAAATTTGCAAAGACACTCACAGTCAAGCAAAAAAAGATTAAATAAAAATAAAAATTGTTTCAAATAACTTAATAAATCAGCAAGGGGCTTCGCTCGTCATTTTTCATTTTAAAATAGATTTTTAAAAATTCAATTATTATTGGAATTTTTGTACTCACAACTGCGTTTCTCATGCTGCCACCTGTTAACAGCGTGTGCAAAATAATGGACATTTTTCAAACTTGTATATTCATTTTTAAAAAATCGACCATTTCAAAGTGAAAAACGACAAGCGGATGCCCTTGCTGATCCATCAAGCCACCAAAAACAATTCTCACCCCCACCCAAACCTCCCTCATTCAACTGTTAGTATCTTCGCAAACCCGACCCATGGAAAAGGATAGGGTTGTGATCCCTCTTAATGGATTCCCCTTATGATACAAAAGGGAATGTAAAAAATGGTTCCTAATAATTCCAAATTAAATAAACATTGCCAGAAAGTGTTGTATCGAAGTAATTAAAGTACACATTATGTATACAGTATGATGTAAAAAGCGAGAAAAACGTCCTTGGTTGTTTGATGCAATAGTTCCCAAGGCGGGGCGAAAGCCTATACCTGGCATGTATTTTTTTTTTTCAAACACAAATGTGGGCTAAGTAATACAACTATGCACAATAAAAAAATTGTATTTTAATCAACCATCTTAAATGAACCAAATAGAGCAATTTTTTTAAAAAAATTACCAAGTAGTTTTTTAAAAAAATGTTTTTCAAAACGTGTGTGGTTAATTATTTTGATTTGAGGGGGCAGCACGTGTCTTACGATTCATCAGTGAAAGCACAAAAATTCATTTATTTTAGGTTTTTACTGAAAATATTCAGATACCAGCTTTTCTACATGGTAGTTCATACTCTACTTAATATCAAATATGGGAAATATATTGTAAAATATGTGTATTCTTTCGAAAAATGTGTTTGAAAAAAATACATGGCAGGTATAGGACTTGGATTTGGCTTGTGCACCGCCTTAACTGATAAATACGTTCTTGTCCTCTTACAGATTCCTGTCCTATCCTACCGGACAGCTATTTCGGCAGCAAAAGTAGTCAGCCTAGCTCTTGCCATGACCGGCCCGCGGACGACAGCAGCACCGCAACGACGCCTTCCAGTGAGGCGCTGGCTGGCAAAACGGAGCCCAAACTGCGCGCCCCCAGCGGCGGCGGCTGGAGCTTCTGGCGGCGCAGTAGTGCCAGCACGGAGCGGCCCCTGCGCTCCTCCAGCTCCATGTGTTCAGAGGAGAACAGCTACTCGGAGGAGCCGTATATCGTGTCAGAACACAGCTCCACACTGTATGCCGAACTGAATAGCGTGAGCCAGGACGGCAGCGCCCCTTACCGGACGTATTCCATGAACACCTACTCGGAGGTGTCTGACCCAGGTGGCAAGCCCCAGCAGCGCCGCCTTATAAGTGATGGCACCTATGAAAACGCCGCCTATGTTGTCTCTGAGAACGGCGACGACGGCACACCAGCACCCTCGCAACCTGAGTCGGACGGCGTGGATACTCCGTCGTCTGCCTACTACTCGGATTCGTCCAACCAGACGAACGGCCGCAAGCGCAAGAAGAAACAACAGCGCCCTCTTGACGACAGGTTCGGTGGTGGCCTGGAGACCCTGGCCCTGGACAGCCTGCCACCAGAAACCGTGGTCTATTTCCCACCCGACTACGGCAGTCGATTCGTTCGTGCCGGACAGGACCCGATCTCACTGGACAGGAGCGGACGCGGAATGTCCCTCAAGCGGCCGTTGCCGCCAGCGCCCCCAGCAGCGCAACAGCCACAGCCGCCTCCACCTGATGGCCTGCGGTCGTCCATCGTACGCCCTTTGCCCCCGGTGCCATCGCAATATGTATAGGCCGTGATCGATGTTTTGGACATCCCTAGTCAGTGCCTCTGAAACCGACCAACTCTGGAAGAGGAAGTGATCGTCCCATTACTTAGTTGTTGTTTTTTAAAAATCGTTCATTGAACTGACCCTGGAAACATGCAGCATGGACCTCAATTTCGATATTGGTCTCTTTTGGATTTATCGACTCTGGACCGACCACAGAGCTTCAAAGGCAAGTGGTTTGGAATAATACCAAATTCCCGCCATAACTATGTCATGTTGCATGGAAGTAGATCCATAGGATCAGTACAAACTACTCTGTATATATTTAACTTTGATTTTGCTAGATGGTGGTGCAGTCGTGTTGAATAACTTTCAGCAAATTTTATCCATGTCTGTAGAAAAACATTAATTAGCCTTATTCCTTTAGCTTCGCAAATCTGATGTGACCGAGCCATACTACAGCACTACTCCATAAATGTCTGTTATTTGGTTGAAACAATGTCTTCATGTCTTAACAGTGGGAAAGACACCATTTATTGTCAGATAACTTATTAGAGGAGTTAAGAGGGATCCCAACCCTATCTTTTTCAATGGGTCGGGCTTGCAAAGATATTCACAGTTGAATGAGGGAGGTTTGGGTGGGGGTGAGAATTGTTTGGGGTGGCTTGAAGGATCAGCAAGGGCCTCATATTGTTGTTTTTCATTTTGAAATGGTAGAGTTTTTAAAATTAATATAAAAGTTTGAAAAATGTGGTTTGAAAAAGGTGGAAGCATGAGATAGGCAAGTTGTAAGTGCAAAAATTCAATCAATAATTTAATTTCAAAAAATCTACTATTTAAACGCGAAAAATGACATGATCATGACTTTGCTGATTTATAAAGCTGTTTTAAACAATTTTTATTGTTATTTAATATTTTTTTGGTTGACTGGGAGTGTCTTTGCAAATTTTCCCATTGAAAGGGATAGGGTTATAAGCCCCCTTTATCTCTTAATTTATCTTATAAAATTTCGGCTAAAAATACAAGGTTTGCGATCCCCAGACCTGGAAAATCTGGAATAGTAAGGGAAAAAAAATTCTTTCATGTAGTCCGCATTTGGGAATTACCTTTTTAACTCATTTTCCCATGATTGTACGCAAATCACGTTTTTTAACCAAAATGAAATGTTGTGTCAACTCATTGGTAATAATTTTGAGTTCAGAAATGACAAGTAAAAAAAACTAAGCGTTTGATTCAGATTCTGATCATACTTTTTGTTAACTGTGAATTAGGTAATATGAAAGAATATCACACGATAGTTACGCCATCTCGTGATACCGTGTAGAATTAGCATAATAATTAGTGTTAAAGTTACTGAAAGTCTTTGAAAAGTGCAACAACATCACGAAATATGTGTAAATATAATGTACATATTTAACTCTTCAAGTTATGTAAATATCTTTTAGGCCAGATTAAATGATCTTATAAGGCCGAAATTTCCATTCCATTCCATTATAAAACAATTTCTAAAGAACGCATGACCCTATATAATGTTAATCTTAAATTTTGGCTGAGGAAATTGCTGCACTGTAAATAGAAGTTAAAAATTAACATTATTTTGTCAAAGCTATCAAATGAATTTTATACATGTCTAGGAAAAACAATGAACCGTGTTCATGAACTGTTGCTAAAATGTGCAAATTTGCTGGATATTTTGCGAATCAGGCAATTTATAAATGAATGCTCATTTGAAAAGCCATTTTTTATATTTTCGGAAGTTAATCAACAATATTTTCCAATGCTAGCTTTTGGCGTTTGCAATTTTCAAAGAAAATCAAGTCATTTATGGAAATTTTTTTGTTGGGCATAAAAAAAAGGAATTTTGGAAATAATTTTCGAATGATTTAGCAGAAAACTGATGTTGTAGACAAGCATTTATTATCGCTCCAGCGAACAGTTTTAATTAACTTGGGTGCAACTTCCAAACACTTTTTTTTATTTCAAAGGCGAAGAGGGCGCCATTTTCACCGAAAATTTCTAGTAAGCACCACGAGACTAATTAAAGTTGTCAGAATGACGAGAAAATCTTATTAAAAAAATACAGCAGCAGATTAATGATGTGGCAACTCCGCCTTTCTCTTTGATCAAAACTACTTCCATCAAATAAGGTTATTAAAATCATAGCTAATTACATGTTAACGCGAGATTTTCGAAATTAGTTACAATTAAGTGTACCTTGTGTGGCCAAGCCATTATACGGATTAGCGCCCTCTGGTGACTGATGTAGAGTCAACCAATGAAATTCCATTGTGACAAATGGCATTTCAGCACGAAGCAGATCTTACAGAACTTGTAGTTGACACATTAGTGTCTCATTTAGGTAATATTGCATTTTTTGCTATAATTGTTCAGTTTCCAACAAGGGCACATGACACATGAAATTCCCATTATCCAATCCGATATTTAATGAGGCTTTTGTCATCAACTTTTGGTATATTACTGTATGGTAAAGTCCAATTCCTGATGAAAAAAACCAATAGAAACCAATAGAGATTTTTATTGGTTTCTATTGTTATTTGGACACTTTATTGGTTTTAATTGTTTTCTATGATTTCTGTATTGACTTCTATATGGTCTAGCATAACACAGATATACTAGATAACAAAAAATTAGCAAAACAATAGATAATAATAGAAAACCATAGAAAACAATTGAAACCAATAAAACCAATAGAAATTTTATATTGGTTTCATTGGCTTTATTGGTTTTAAGTGTTTTCTATGGTTTCTGTATTGACTTCTATTGACTTCTATGGTTTAGCATAACACAGATAGATAACAAAACATTGTCAAAACAGTAGATGATAATAGAAAACCATAGAAAACAATTGAAACCAATAAAACCAATAGAAATTTTCTATTGATACCAATAGAAAACAACGTTCCGAATAACAATAGAAAACAATAGAAATCTCTATTGTTTTTTTAACCAGAGTCAACAATGTCAGATCCGTTTTTGGGCAGAATATCCATGCTTCATATTCAAGAAAATTCATTAAGTAACAGAGACTAGCTTCTCACCTTAGGCATGCATTGTATATATTATTGATAAATTGCAAGTTTGTTCTGTATATTAAGCCTGTGTATATTTATGATGTGTATAGTTGACTGGGTGTGCTTTTTGTCTCGTCTTATATTTTTCAAGAACATGATGTTTTTGGACGTCTTTCTTTCTATTTTTGCCTGTATACATGTTGCCCCGAATGCTTTCATTTGAAGGGAAGGTCCAATAAAAATGTTTGCAATTTAAGTCTTTCAACTGCATTTCTGCTTCATCTCATTTCAATAATTTTGCATGCACAACTTAATGACCAGTTTGCAGTTTAATGGAATGTACAGGAACCCTGCCAAGATGAAACATGCTAGTAATTTGGTTAGGATGAGAAATGTTTCCTGGACAATAAACCTGCCTGAGAATCTTCTTCCGAGAACAATATATTGTGCTTGAAAGATGGTTGACTTTTATGTTCTTCGACCAATAATCTGGATATAAACGCAGTTTCTCGCCAGGATATATGTACATGTAGGTATAATATAATATAAAGTGCTTTATAATATACTTTGCAATTGCAAGTTGGTATAGAAGGCATTTAGGCACGCACCTGGAATGAACGAATTGTATGAAATGCCAGAGCAATGAAGAATGAAAGTTGAAAATTACTGGAGAGCTAGAGTACAGAGGCTGAACGAAGTGAATGACTTGTTTGAGAAAGAAAATTCAAATATTTTCATGTATATATGTGTAATATTACATGTACATGTATATTACAATGAAGTTAACCGCCGATAGGTAAGTCTAATTAAATTTATACATTACATGAAATCATTTATTGTCGACTATGTGAATACTACAATAGAGACATGCATGCTTTTCGTGTGTTTTTGTTGTAAAATTTCTGTAACATTCGCTCTAATTCTTAAATAGATTGAAAATTTGCTCATTGAAATCAATCAATTTTATTATATTATTCTTAGAAAAATAGAACAAAATTACCCAGTTTTTTTTCGAAATTATATTCTCAAACTCTATACTCATTAGCCTATTATCCACGTTCACCAGGCTTTTCAAGATTTTTTCTTGCCTTCTTCCAGAGTTTTGAACATTATGCCCAAAATGATTTATATCCTGTATTGCTTTAGAAGAATTTGATTAACATTTTCGTCAATGTATAATATAACTTCAACATAAAAAAATCACATTTGTATTTCAATGGGAATACATATACTGTATACTTGCAACTAACCATCACTATTTAGCATTGGCAAGCTAAAGAATGGTAAAATTTACATTATTTGTCTGAGCCTCCACAGAAATGTCTGCAGAACAATTCATATAGAAAGCAACTAAACCTGAAAATCGATATTTTCCAGGCAAAGCACAGATTTCATCTAACGCTTCCAAAACAATTTCCCAAGAAACTAAAATACCACATGATAGTCCAGAAATGCATTCTCGTCCTAGTCAATAGCGCCAAGTATGTATACTGTTCAAATAGATTGAATCTTTTTTTTTTTTTTTTTTTAAAAAAACTCGCTTGATTAATATGCAATTGCAACTAATTTTTTATTTTTGTAAGACAAATCTTAAAAACTACCTGAATTTTATATCCGACTTGTAGAAGTATTACACCTGGCAAATTACTGCAAATATTATAACTGCAAGCCTCTTATAAAGACTTCAACTTAAGAGTACTTTATGTACGTATGTAGGGGGAGACCGGGGCTCAGTGGGTACACTTTTTAGAATTAATTGTTTTTTGTGGAAAAATATTTAACTTGTAGCATTTTAAAAGAATAACACAGTAATATACAAGCCTTCAGGATCTGTGTACATTTTGTCATCGTTTTAGAGCTACCAGTTTTTATTTAAAGTTATGATTAATTAGAAAATATAAAAATATTTTACAAAACCATTAATTGGGGTATGCTGGGACATGTCTCACTGTACCCTATATAACCAATTTAATTTGAATAAGGCCTTACAGTTGATCACATGGCTAATTAACATAAACTTTAGTTTGAAATTAAAGCTGGATATATACACTCGTGACTCGTCAATGGTATATTGCAGCATTACTAATGTTTTATAATTACACCTAGAATAAAAATCCAATTGCGAGTTGAATAAGTACTTTTCAAAAGCAAAAACTTTTAACTGCAAATATTTTCTTCTATACTTGTGTCAGATCGCAGAAATTTTGGTTAATGACAGAGTGCTGCATACAACTTCTTTGCAAATCAAAAGTATTGGGTTGCTGATAAAACCTGATTTTATAAAGACGTTGTACCTCTGTGCACCGTGTCCCACTGTACCCCGGTCTCCCCTATATAGCAGTGCAGTATTACTTATACATGTATAAACGCAATGCTGACTGCAGTCTCCGGCATCACGTGATATCAGGTCGTAATCTTACTTAATCAGAGGAAATTAAATCTTAGTGGAAATTCTGAATAGCCAAGCGTCTAATTACCAAACAAACCAATGTCTGAGAGAAAACTAGATATTGTAACCACCATATCAACCTTTCACACCTTGCACGACTTAGAAAGCCGAATCTGCATATTATTATTTTCGTAAAACAATCCAGGGATTTCCTGATAACCTGGCACACGATTCCATCGACCTTTTTTCCATGCACTTCTTGGGTTACATTTTTCCAACGTAATTCACCTGAAGCCTCAGTCCCTGCTGGGCAGGCCGAATCCCACGTACACATTTGATATGCAGCATAATTTGCCCACCCAAGAAGGCTCATCTCCGATTCAAATCCAGTCCCTTCTGGGTAGCCAGTCTCATGTCCATTTCTTCGCAGAACCAGTGTTTTTAATAAATGAATTTTGAAACTGCAATCCTCTTAGGATCTTGATAACCCAGCCTGTGGGTGAGTAATATCCCGATGCGTTTATTGCAACGTGGATTTCGTGTTATTTTTTTCCTTCAATCTTATTCGGCGGTGGGAAGCTGCCCAATATTTCTAACTTTAATGGTCATTAATACTGCAATTTATGAATATGGCATAAATAACAGTTGCAGAAATATGACAGTGGCGCCAAGGGCAGCTCAATGATCCTCGATCCTGGTCGTATGCAACTTCAAAGAAGCAAGGAGTCAATGCTGAAGAAATTTGCGATTAACCGGTTACATTCCATCAGATCACATACTGGTCACGTGCTAGTGATCACAGTTCTGACTGACTGGATGTCACCAAGGCAAGACCGTACGCTGTAAAAACAAAAGTCTTAATTTAAGACTTTTCGTGTCATTTCTTGAAGACGAAATCAATACTTTTTACGCGACTTTTTTTTTTAAAAAAAAATAAGTCAAAGTATATTTTATTTTTAAATTAAGACACAAAAAGTGTCTTATTTAAAAAAAAAAAAAAAAAAAGGACGCTAAAAGTGTCTTATTTTAAAAAAGGACGCTAAAAGTGTCTTATTTTAAAAAAAGGAACACTAAAAGTCTTATTTTAAGATGCGTAAAAAGTCTTGATTTCGTCTACAAGTAAGAGTCTTAAATTAAGACATTTGTTTTTGCAGTGTGTATAAATGGGGTGGGGAGGAGGAGATACTGGAGACAAATCCACCACTTTCAGAGTCTGAAATTTTTTATTAATTTGAAGCAGAATGGACAAAATATAAAAGGGGCATTAAAAGTGCTATTTTTCTGTTTTCGAAATGCAATTACTCTGCTTTTAAAAGAGATTTCTATAAGGAAAAAGTGCGATTTTTATAAGGAAAAAGTGCGATATTTATATGGAAAAAGGGAGATTTTTGCAAGGAAAAGGATCGATGTTTCTTAGGTTAAAGTGAGACTTTTATGGTAAAAACCCTGGTGAAAAAAAACCAATAAAAACCAATAGAGATTTTTATTAGTTTCTATATTGTTATTTGGATATTTATGGATATTTATTATTGGATTATTGTCATATTGTTATTTTCTATGGTTCATGTATTGATTTCTATTGGCTTCTTTTGCTGTATTGACTGAACAATAGAAAACCATAGAAAACAATTGAAACCAATAAAACCAATAGAAATTTTATATTGATACCAATAGAAAACAACGATCCAAATAACAATAGAAAACAATAGAAATCTATTGTTTTTTTTTCACCAGGGAATGCAATTAATCTGCATTAAAAATGCGATTTTTCTTAAATAAAAGTGAAATTTACAAGGTAAAATCAATTTTTCTGCATTAAAAGTGCAAGCCTTCTTAGGTTAAGAATACATTTTTCTGCTTGAAAAGTGCGATTTTTTATAAGGTAATAAATAGTCCACTACAAGATTCTGGACTATCTCCCCTCCCAAAATGGGATGACATTGCCTGTCACATACTGTGTGACAGACCTGGAATCTCAGACACAAGTTCATATATAACAATGTATAGTAAGGGCACATGCACTGTGGGAACTCAACCCACCTGGCAATTGCTGTTAGTATTTTTGGATTGTTTGGTAATTTGTATTAGATATGCCCCAGACAATCCAATTTGGTTGCTTGGGAATAATCTCTGAAATGAGAAGGAAAGACATGCTAACAACGTGTGCTAAGACATCTTGACTTTGGAACTATTCTTGGACCTATGCAATGAATCTGCCATAGCAAATCGTGTTGTCACTTCTGGAATGATATTAAGAGGAAATTATGAAAATGAAATGCAGACACAGCAGACCCATCGTAGATTAAACACAACGCTCAGAGTTTTTGAATTTCGGAAGCATTGACACAGTCTACAACTCACATATTGACTAAGATCACGCTATGCAATTCTCGTTGCAAATAGCCACAATTAACATTTTTTCTGTCTGATGTAGAAAAAAAAAAGAGGCGGACAAGATGGACGTCAAAAGTTTTGCCCATCGCATAATTCGAGAGAAGAAGGGTCTGGGTGGTCCAGCAGTGCAAAATGCTGTTCACCCATTCAAATCGGGGACATTTGACACCGAAAACGCCATCCTTTCCCTAAAATATCGCGTTACAACATCCTGCATGCCCTACAGGAAAAAGCATCTAATCAATCAGAGTTTCATATTTCTTTCGAAAAAAAAACATGGTAGAAAATTGCACCCCCGAGTGCGTGCAGGCCAAACAAAACCACGCTACAACGATTTTGATTAATCATTTGAAGGCAAAATTGCTCAAGGAACGGAGGGCCAATGGAGCACGTGGGCGTGTCCCAGATGACGTAGGCCCCGACGATATCAATATTAGGCTTCAAACCCCCCATTAAAAATAATGCACCCCCTACAATGTGCGCTGGTCTAGGCCGACGGCAGACGACGACTTGGGTTCACTAACTTGAGCTTGAGTGCTCACTCAGTCATTGTTGGCACAACAGTTTTCCAAATGGTTGAGTCATTCAGAACTCAAGGGCTGATCCATAAATTATATCACACTTTTTTACCTCTTTTCAAACACCCCCCAACCCTTTGTCACAATTGTCACAAATTTTACTACACCCCATCTATAATGATGTCAGAACCCGCAGATAATTATTTCCCCCCCCCCCTCAACTATTTTTAATAATTCTTTATTCTTTTATAATTTTATCTGGAAGAAAGTTTTAAGTCACTACAGGACCCAAATCGTTTTTCCCAACTGCTATTCAAAATTTCAAATGTTAAAAAAAATTTAAAAAAAATTACCGCATATTTTTTACTGTTTGAAATACATTTTGATTGTGTGATGTCACATTAATGAACATTAATAAGACATAAATTTATTTTATTAAATAAATAAATAAATAAATGAACCACCACCCCACCCCTTGGTCACAATTGTCACAAAAAGCAAACAACCCACCCACCCCCCTAAGTGTGACATAATTTTTGAATGGCCCCCAAGTGAACAACCTTATGAGGTCTCATAGAAAAACAGCAAAGAGAATAATAAGACAAGGTACTGTAGGGAGACAGGAAATATGACCAAATGAGAACCATCATTAATGGGATTTCATTTTATGGGACTCAATGAGATAAGCCCCTTACTAATTTAATGACATGATTAAATGATAATGTAATGAGATCTCACTATAATTAGATTATGTTGAACAAGACTTTAAGGGACCTTCTTAACCCTTTCATAAACAATAAAGACTTATGAGAGGATAATAGGATTTCATACCAATAAGACAAACACAATTAATATACAAGTATCTGGAAATTTAACCTATATGAGGCAATAATAAAAATCCAAAGCCGTAGAGCAATTCTTCAATGAGGTTGTCATCAGTGCTAACTGTGCATGGTATGCTGTTACAGGTGTGTACAATATACTGTAGCTTAAATCTCAAGATGCCATGTGCCAATGCATATTTAATGGAGTATTTACTTCATCATGATGTTTTGACCTGACAATTTTGACTTGATAGTTTCTATAAGCTTGTCATTCCAACCTTTAAGCCCTGCCAGTTAGTTAGGCACGCAAAAATGTGTCATTGCCTTTACCCCATGCATGTATTTACTGGATGAGTAAAAAGTAATGAGTCATTTTTTTCTATTAGCTGCATGAGTCAGTTAGCAATCTGTATAACATAATATAATTCTATTGTTTGCACATATGGTTTAATAATAAATATAATATCAACATTTAATACTTGTGTATTCTTTGAAATTTTAATGATCACATTCAACAATTAATTATTTATTCCCCGTAACTTAAGAAACCTATTACTAAGAGATCATTTATTACAAGATCCATTGCAATGAGTTCCATAATCAAGTTTACAATGGGCAGTAGGTGTCATACATACGATTTTTCACTGGGGATTTGGCGACTCTTGTGCATCACAAAAGCAATCACTGGGTATGGCTCATACTCAGTGGCGGCTCGTCCATAGGCACTGCGGAACTGCAGCACCCCCAATCACTGGATATCATCGATAACATTTCATAT